>JAFBJS010037953.1:0-16251 GCA_016785265.1 Paraplagusia blochii | reverse complement strand
TCCAAAGCGTTCCTGTGTGGTGATTTATATATATATTCTGTCTACTTCGTTTTATCGTGAAACAAAAAAAAAACAAAAAACTTTTTTTTAGTCAAAATCTTCATGTAAACTTCACGTTCTATGTTTTTCCATTGTGGTGTCCATCCACAAGTTCAATGTTGGGGTCTTGGAAGATACTTGCAAGATATTAAGCAAATATTTATCATTCTTTTCTTCCATTCTTCAGGAACGAGTCGGAAAACTGCCAAACTCTCACCAACAAAATGAACACTACCATTGGTATTTCCAAATGTTTGCAGACAACAATATTTTAATAAATATTATTATTACAATGGCAACAATACTAAAGCAAAATAATAATAATAATTTATCCACCTTGATTGAAGTTCCTTTTTTTTATTAGTAGATTTATTAACATTCACTTCTGATTTCCCGGTTCCAGTCGCAAACTTAACCATTCTTCCGCCATAACCTGACTCTGTCATCACCTAAACTACTCTGCTGTTGTCTCTGGTTTACACCACCATGTCCACTACTGACATGTTTAAAAATACCACCCTCATAAAGATCCCTTCAAGGAACAGGAAGGTCATATCCAGCGCGAGGAGACGAAGTCCTGCCTTTATGTTAAATTAGAGCAACACTCAGCAGCGCAGCCTAATGATCTAACTGTCATTTGGCTGCAGGTCTGGAAATACTTGTGTGTCCGCTTAGGTCGCAGTTTAGGAATTATCACATAATGAAGGCAGGGGGAAAAAAAAAAAAAAAAAAAAAAGAAGCCCCAGCTTAACAAAACCACACACGGGAATACAGTACAGATACACCCACCCACACAAACACCCACAAAGTCCAATTAGTGCAACATAATCTTTACACTTTGAAGGACCACATGTTTAGGAAATAAAACAAAAAGAAGGAAGGGAAAAAAAAAAAAAAAAAAAAAAAAGAAGCACCAGCTTAACAAAACCACACACGGGAATACAGTACAGATACACCCACCCACACAAACACCCACAAAGTCCAATTAGTGCAACATAATCTTTACACTTTGAAGGACCACATGCATCTTTCTGTCCGCTGTGCACAGCTAATGATAATGATGTTGATGTGTGTGTGTGTTTGTGTGTTTTCCGATGCATTAAAGATGATGACGGTGTAATTGTCCAGAGTAAAACGGTCTCCAAAGCTCATCATGGGTGACATTAAGATGTGCGAATGATCAGCCGTGTCAAAAACAGCCATCACTCAGGCGTGATCACATATGAAGGCGAATGCACAGAGCACTCAGGGCAGGATCATTTACTGCAGTATAAAATTAATTTCTACCCTGTTTGCCGATGCAATTACTTCCCAGATTGGAATTAATACACAAATGGAACAGAGTTTCAAATGTGGTTGAACATATTTGTAAAGAGAGTAAACTTTTCCTGCTAACCATCAGTTGTGCTAATATTCATCAGGTCAGGGTGTGTAGAGCACCGGTCCCCAACCACTGGGCCGGGGGCCAGTGTTGGTACGTTTGTGAATTGGTGTTGGGCCGCAGAGAAATGGCCCCATCTGCTATTACTTCCACTTGATCCATACACATATCAACAAAAGAACTGGCCAATAGAATGGCTAGGATTCCATCATTAATAATGCAACTATATTTGATTAGGACATATCTTCTCAGCGAAGACAACAACAATAAACTCAAAATGACGCAAAAGTCATTAATACAAGAATTTACCTTTTTCTACCGGTCTGGTAGCAGAAAATTATAGGCTGGGTGCACTTGTGTTAAATCCTTGTTGTGTTAATTCGGGTAGGAAGATTTTATAGGTAGGAAAATATTTCAGAACACCAGAAATGTAATTTTATCAAGGTGTATTAATCTGCCACAACTTAACAACCGGTCCATGAAAACAGTACGAGACATTTAACCGGTCCAAGGCACAATAAGTTTGGGGAACACTGGTGCTCTCGTACAGTGATACTGAACCCAACAGTTCCACTTTTCCACTGCGGTCCCTCTGGTATTCTGTGTTGTGATGATGTTATTGTTGGGCAGAGACACAGAAGCAGCCGCTGTATCATCAGGAAATATCTCATTGTGTTTCTGTCCCGACACCGAGGACAGCTGTTTCCTCCTGTTCAGGTATGTGTGGAGTGATACAGATCAACCCTGTGTTCACATGCCAATGTATCAGATACGTTATGAAAACATAATCATGGACAGAAACGGGTGGAGAGAGGAAATTACATTTTCAACCTATTTTAAAAAACGTCAACAGTTTGGGAGTTTTGCTTGTGTCAGCATTTTTATCAACCTATTGTTTTGAAGGTTAATAGTCCCGCCTAAAGGACATTAGGTAATTTGGAAACACCAGACATCAATGTGATTAAGGGGAATATTTCTGCATTCTAATGATTTGTTGTAGAGAATAAAGTTACTCCGAAAAGGAAATAAAATATGAACTAAATATAACACGTTTTTAGGTCAGAGGCTGAGTGACCAGTCCAACTTTTTGTGACGTCAAAACAGCTGTAAACAGAGCAGGACACCAGACATCTTTCCTACAAGCAATTAAAATCAACTTAACTGCAGGAAAACAGTGGAACCACACACTCAAACGTGGAAAATAAATAAATTAAACCAGTCCCAGGCGGGACAGAACCCACGTTAGAACAATGTAAAATACTGTAAATAATCATTTTAATCAGTTTGCTTTGCTTTGTGTCTGAATCTATCTGTGAGTAACAGATCTTTTCCCCAAATACGACGAAAAAAATTAGTCAAATTATATTGTTAGCCATAATTTCAGTGATTTTAAAACTGTTTTTAACAATAATCTGAAATTAGTCCAATGTTTTATACAGTTGTCTGACTGTAAATTATCACAATAAAACAAAAAAGCTGTTTTTCAGAACATAATGATGACTGATTTCCTGTTACATAACATATTAAATGGATAAGACTGTCATGTTATGGCTGTGGCGCTGCTGAAATGTATTGATGTTTAACACCAATTTAATGCAACTGTGAAAAACTGCTACTCAAGCCATTCAAAGCCAGTTAAAGCTCAGCGTCTGTGATTTACAGAAAATAATTTGTAAATTACGAAACATGTAAAAAGACATTTTGTCAGAGTTTTCCTCTCTTTGACCAATAGCTTCCTTGAACAAGAGTGTAAAGTTATGATTAATCTTCTTTGTTTTTTTGCTGAACAGAGAACATGTTTTTTTTTTATCTCATATTATACATATTTTCCTACTGTAAATCTTAAGTGCTGTGCACATTTGTTAATAAGGACCCCTCTTTGACTCCTACATTTACATTTTTACTGCTTTAATTAAAATCTGTAACAACAACAGCGCTGGAAGTGAATAAATGGGAATGTTGTGTGTTTGTGCATTTGTCCCCACTAATCCATAACACGAACAGAACCAAACACTGTTATTCCGTCCTCTCCGAGTTCAGTCTTCCTACTTATCTTAATCTCATTGGCATGCTGTATGTTTGGATTGCCTGCCACGGGCTATAATGTTAACAGATTAAAGATCAGATGCACATAAAGATGATCCCATTAAACAGCATTAAAAACCTATTTTCCATAACACAAGTCAGCACATGGCTAAGCACGTTACAGCACATGAAAGAAGGGGGAAAAACAGACGCAGATATGTAGCCAAAAAAACGGAAAAACAGGTGATAGCATTTTCAACGACATCTCTAAAAGTTGAACCTCATTCGCACATTTTGACAAATGTAGTAAACCTACAAAGGCTTCTGGTGAGGCAGAGGTGGAGCTCTACCTGATGCAAGAAATTACAGGAAGTGGTCAATGAAATGAGATAAATGACACTTTAAAATCATGCAAAAAGGATAAAATTCTTGAATCCTTTTAGCCTTTTCTGCACTATCTATTGGGGTAATGTAGGTATTGAAAGAAAAAGGCAGAACTATAAAGTTAAAATACTTTAGTCAAACAATTTGGTCAAGTTTGACGGACCTGATGACAAAAGCAAACGGGCCACATCTGGTCCCCGGGTCGTAGTTTGCTCATATCTGTTATGGACCTTTAAGTTAGGACCACCGCACACATGTTCACCGCTGGGCGTTTAGATTAAATGATAGGCTGGGGTGGATTAGGACCACTTTCCTACGTTTCTGCATATGTACAGTATATACGTTTTTAGGGTGAGTACAGTATGAGAACACTGTCTCACAGTCAGTGTGTAAGGCAGCTCCGTGTTTACAACATGCTTAGCTGGGTGTTGCTTTGTGTTCTTAGCTGTATAATAGGATAATCTTTATGTGAGAAAAAAAAATCTCTAATCTCCTAAACACCCCCTGCCCCACCATCCCCACCTCCTGATCTGTCAGTCTAGATTTACAGCCCTTATATCACTATCAGTTAAGATGTGTATCTCATTTGAGGTTTTTTTTTTTTATTGTGATGCTTGTATATAACAACTCGCAAAATATATAAAAATATTCTTGTTAAAACAGTATGGTGTCATGTTTTGTATAATCGTAACAATTTTATCCATTTGACACATTCTATTGTAGTATGTTTTCATTTGTCTACATCAGGGATTCTGAACCATTGGCCCAAAGTTGGGCCGCAAGCGCCCCCTAGAGGCCCGTGAAAATACTAAACTGCGATTATTAAGGGCCCCAGGTCACTCGACACTGAAAAAATTGGGCCTCTGTGCCAAAAAGGTTAAGAATCCCTGGTCTACATCATTCATTCATTCATCTCTTGCTTGTCCGTTGCACGGTCGCAGTGGCAGCCGGCACCACCCAAATCACATTGCACCATATTGTGAGCCTTCCTGTGGGTGCTGAGCCCATAAGAAGTTATGTAACTCGGGACGGGACGGGTTGGTTATAGTCAGAGCACAGCCGGGCAGCCAGTGGATTCGAACCTGAAGCCCTGCAGACCCAAGTCCACTTCCTTAACCACTAGGCCAACACTCCCAAATATTTGTATTGTTAATAGAAGCATAAAATACACAGATCCTTTCCACACCTTTGTGGAAACTCAAAAACTCCAAACTCACTGCAATGTACAAATAAACTTCAGGCAACATCATCAACAACAACAACAACAATGTAAATATAATCTACCATATAGGCTGGAAGAGAAAAAATAAATAACCAATCCATATAGACTGGTACCTTTGCAAACAGCGGGTAAGAACTTTTTCATCCCCAAATCAGCTCCAGTTTCACACATTGATTTTTTTTCAAAACGATTCTTCTAAGAACTATCATAAAAATCAGAATTAGGAATTTCACTTGAATTTCAGTCATAAAATATAATGGTCACAAATAATTTTTTTTTTTTACCTTTTTACTCATTGACTTGTCAGAGATGTATATAAGTATATAATATAATATATATATTATATACTACAATATATATGATGGATGGACGGATGTATCCCTCGGGAAATTACAGTAGTAGTATATAGTATATCATATACTATAATATATATATATATACATATATTATGTATATAATTATATAAGTATATGTATATAAGTCATAAAAGGGAAAAGAAAATTCATATTAACCATCAATTTCTAAGGAAAGGAAAGCAAACTCCTTGCACAACGACCAATTCATTTAACCCATCACCAACGTGAACAGTGGGCAGCTTTCAGCCCAGAGGAGCAGTGGGTCGGAATGGTGCCTTGCTCAGTGCAACCTGGCAGCCATTGGATTTTGAACCTGGAACGTCCGGCTCCTTAACAACTGGGCCACCACTTTATCATAATCAATTATTTTAAGGAAAAAAAGCCTAGTTTCTTTATTAATGACTATAAAACGCAATATATTATTCAGGAGATTTTGTTTGTCTGTGCAAAAAAAATGGAATCTGGTGTCACCTCTGCTGAGAAGTGCGAGAAATTAACAGACATTAGAGCGTTCTGTTATCTTTTCAAATATAAAATCTTCAAAGAGTTGTCTAGTTTTTTTTTTTTTTTTTTTTTCCCCTCTTCTTGAGGTTCACATTCAGTAGCTTTCACTCATGATCACAGACTGGAGTAATCTTTGATTCGCAGCCGTGTACTGTAGAGAAAAATTAGCATTTTCCTCGCACATAAACACCATCGCATTTAAACGCGCGCGCAGCCACGAGAGCACCTTAAACATTTACACGCCATAACTCACACGTAAACAACCTCGCAGAGTTTAATTGCAGTAATCACCCGGCTTAATTTAGAGCTACAACTGTTGCTGCAGTGTGTGGGTGTCTTGGCAGGTAGCATCATCATCAAGGATTAACCCGACACACACACACACTCCCATATGCAAATATTCTCCCCGGCATGTTTACACAAAATACATGCATGTGGGCATGTAGCACATACATGTGTCTGCGCGCACGCACACATGTAGCCGTGCGCGATATTAATGAACTGTCAACACAATCCTTTTAACAAATCCTGTCAGGTTTTAACCTACTTTCACATAGTTTGTGAACTAGCGGCAGGATCCCTGGTGCACGCCAACACCGTCTCAATACATCAAAAGATCTGAGGTGTGTGTGTACGTGGAGAGTATACGCTCCGAAAATGTACCTGATATACAAGAGAATGCGTAAACATACCTGGATGAGTATGGGTCAGACAGTTATCAGAAGTGATTACGAGAGAGACTTCAACCCCCGGAGAAAGATGCTACTTATACACAATATAAATATTTTTAAATTAAATTAAAGGTCACTGCGCTGAGGAACGTTTGACAGTTGAATAAATCAAAGTTAACAGAACAACAAGACCAGGAAAAAAAAGTTTAAAACAAAGGAAATATGAGAGTTATTATCATTTGTAGGCTCTCAGCGAGACAGATAGATGAAGAGACACAGACCGAAAGTTAGATAGATAAAGAGGACAAATAGAAAGACAGAAAGGTAAATGATGCATGATAGAAAGATAAACAGAATGATGCATGGACAGAGAGACAGTTAGTCAAAATGATGCATAGACGAACAGACAGACGGATGGACAAAAAGATGGATGGATGAACAGACAGACAGACAGATGGACGAAAAGATGCGTGAGCAGACGGGCAGACAGACAGATACATAGACAAATGAAAAGATGGATGGATGAACAGACGGGCAGATGGACAAAAGATGCATGGACAGACAGACAGGTGGACAAAATGATGGATAGACAGACAGATGGATGAAAAGATGCCATGGATGGACAGACGAGTGGTCGAAATGATGCATGCCTGGACAGATGGACAGACAGACAGACAGACAGACATACAGACAGACAGATGGAAGAAAAGATGCATGGATGGACAGACCGACAGACAGATGGATAAATATATAGACAGACAGATGGAGGAAATGATGCAAAGACAGACAGGCAGACCGACCAACCAGAAGACAGACAGACCGATAGATGGATGGATGAGTGGACAGAAAGACAGGATAGTACCAGAAGAAAGCAATGTTTGTTAAATGTCTCATATATTCTGTTGACTTATTTTCCCCATTCTTCTGTGTTAGTGCAATCATATGTACATATATATACATATATATACATATATACACACATGCATATATATATATACATATACTGTATACACACATACATACACATACACACATATATACACACATATGTATATATATATAATATATATATATATATATGAAATATCAAATTGTACTAAATTGTAGAGTTGCTCGACTTTTGTTTAAAAGACAGTGGTATCACAGTGGCATCAGTGGAATTCTCTCTGTGATAAAGGTTAGTTAGAGGTTAGTGCGGCTGATTGTTTATTGACATAAGTGATCAACCGATCCACTTAAAAACAATTGCTGTAAAAGACACTGTGTTCCTTTTGCCTGAGGCAGAACAACACACAGCCGTGCATTATCCACAGAACAAATACACCCTAAAAAGAATAATCAAAGACTAACATGCAATACATATGTATTTACTCTGCACGTCCTTGACGACTTCCTGAACACAGGGTCACAGGGTTCGGAGAGCTGGAAGGGGAATCTGGTTTTTGGGGGGTTGATTTTAAAGTTGATTTTAAAAAGGCCAAAAAATTGGATTGTACTCTACACCTTCTCACATGTGAAGGTCCGAGAAGGAGGATCAAACTTAAGAAATGAGTACCCAAGTGAGACCGATCTCATCAATGGCAGGGCCATCAATCAACCGCACCAACTTTCACAATTCAGATTAAGCCTGAACCGAAGTTCTAAGGTAGCTACTAAGGTAGCTCTGGTAACATAACGTCCTTAAAATAAAACAGGTTTTTCACCAAACATGACTTGCATCAGGAAATTCCTCGGGGTCATTGGACTGCACACTCCCAAGCAAATATCTTAAGTACAACTCACACAAACGATTCTAATTGTTGTCTGACACGAACAGGTTGGAAATAATTTAGTGCAAAATCTTAAACATTGTGACGCTTTGGCCCAGAGGAGGTGACTCTCAATGTCTCTGGTGTGGAACTCCAGGGTTCACCTTCTGGGCAAGATCAAATCCAAGGTAGGACTGTTGGGGTCCTACCTTGGACTCCAACAGTCCCAGTAACCCAGTACCGAATAAACAGACACGATGGATGGATGGGTCTTAAACATTTGGGTGCGAACAACAAATTGGACCTCATGGCATTGAACCCATCACCAAAGTAAACAGTGCGCAGGTTTGAGCGCCCGGGTAACAGAGGGTGGGGACGGTGCCATGCTCAGTGGACCTCAGTGGTAACTTGGCAGTTGGTGGATTCGAACCTGGACCGCTCCGGACCCCAGTACGCTTCCTTAACCACTAGGCCACCACTGCCCCCACAACAACTGGAACGGTATCTTTACAAGAGCACATGAACTTGAATGCAAACAGTGTTGGGACTAACGTGTTACTTGTAACACCGTTACGTAACGCGACGACTTATTTCGGTAACTAATAACGTAACGCAGTGCTTCCCAATCTTTTTCTGTTTCGCCTCCCGTAGCAAGAATAAAACATTTCGCGCCCCTCCGCCCCACCACCCACTCTCCGCCGCAACTATGAATAACAGCATTTGTCTATAAAATAGTTCTACGTTCACCTCTGCATAACATCGTATTCTTGTTAAAATAACGAAACAAAAAAGAGATATAATTCAACTTACAAAGATGTGCAATTACACTCTATTGTAGTACAGTGGAAAAAAAAGCATGTTCCCCGGGGTCACACGTGCGCCCCTCAGCATCGCACCACGCCCCCCCAGGGGGGCCCGCCCCACACTTTGAAAACCCCTGACGTAATGCATAACCTTTCCCATTCAGTAAAGGTGTTATTGATACTGTGGAATAAAGGGACTCGTTACTCATTACTATCTGTGGTCCAAATGGACGGTTTCTCCTGGCCACGGCAAGAGGACTGTGTGGCAGTGGACCCTGTCTGCTGCCTGTCACTGTGTGTGTGGTAACTCTGACGGTCATGAGTGAAAGACGGCTGTGCACACTAACTGAACCCATGCGTTGAAAAGGATCGATAATTGGTTGACGTTTCAGGCTGAGCCAATCAGTTATAGTCTCGCACACGCGCCACGCAGTACAGCGGCACAGACCCACACTCTATTGGCCGGGTGCTGCGTGGCTGAGTGTTGTTGTTTAATTGTTGTTACACTGCCAAAAGAGTGCAGTTGTATTACTTGCACATTGCCAAAATTGGATTGTTAACTTTCATTTCATATAGTCATTTTAGCACTGCTACGTTGTTGTTTATTGTTACGCCATTTTTTACGTGCACTACCTGGTTCAATTGCAAGTAGTAAAGTGAGGTTGCCTGTGAAGACGCCTGTCAAAACATGTCTAAACATCTATTTTTTTTATTGTATCAGTACATTTCATTGTAAAAGATGCTACAGAACACAACACTAAACTTGGTTAATGTGTTTTTGATATTATTATTTAAAGTAAAGTAACTATTTATTAGTTACTTTTATAATTTAGTAACTAGTAATGTAACTAGTTACTTTTTCAGAGCAATATCTAGTAAAGTATTAAGTTATGTTTTTTTAAAGTAACTTGCCCAACACTAAAATGCAAAAACAAGGCAACAGAGCAATTTTAATTTTTTTCGTAGAGATCTTAAGAAATGCCAAACAAACATGTGTAGGCCTTGACACTGACCTTAAACATGGGAAGCGGTCAATGATTAAAAAGTCACTGATGTGTTGATGGTCACCATCAGCTGTCATGACGAGTCGGAGCAGTGAAGCCATAGACACACGGCACGAAAAACACAAGATATTGTACACAAACACACACACACACACATGCAGTCTTACAGTTGAGATATTAATTAGACATAATGAGGTTTAACTATTTGTAATTCAAGGCTGTTGACCTAAATGTATACAGAATGTGGGGGCTTAGAACTGTGAGTGTGTGTACGTGTGTGTGTGTGTGTGTGTGTGTGTGTGTGTGGTGGTTGCTCTGCACTAATGTGATAAATAATAATATGTCTGGTCAATATTTATGTAAATATATTCATAGACCACCACTGGGCATGGCATGTTTGTGTTTGTTAAGTCACTTAAGTCTGATCAGTAAACATCATTTTATTGTATAAATATTAGTCATTTCTAAATAAACAGTTGTTCTGTCGACTGCAGTCGCACTGCTGACTCCTTCACTTTTAGGACGGATTTGACAAAGGATTAGAGCTAAACTGTTCTGACGGATTCTGTTCCCCGTCGGCGGATCGGAAGGACAGACAAGGTTCTGGTTCACCCAGGTTGTCAACATGTTTGTTTTTGTTTTTTTTTTTTAAGATTATTTTGTTTTTAACAGTTTCTGTCTCCAAAACTGTTTTACAATAAGTGTAACACTGTATTTAAATCAGGAATAATCAGACTTCATATTGTGTTTTCTTGTCTTAAAGCCTTGGAGACTGGACCAGAAAGAAAAAAAACATTTGGAGTTACTAACAATGTCTCCACACAGAGACCACTCTACACTGGTAAGACAGGCTGTTCCTCAGTGAACAAGTGACATCCATGTGTGCGTGGACTCAGGGCAGGAGGGTGAAATTGGATCACAGGAGGTCACTGGAGATAAGTACTACTGTCCCACTGTGGTTGGCTTTCTTGGGACAGAGACAAACACCAGACCACGAGCAGACACTCGGCCACCTTGGCTCAACCATGTGACACGAAGAGGACTGGAGCAGAAGTAATGTGACAAGCAGACAAAAAAAAAACCTTTTCAAAAGTTCCTTCAAGTTTCTTTAGAAATTGTGCAGCTAAAAATCTTCAGAATTCATAGACCAAACGGCAAAAACATCGATTTCCACATTGAGTTGTTTATTTCAAGGTGACAATTATTATATACTGACCCCGTCTTACAAAGATTTAGGTTACGAAGATCCTTATTGATGTCCCAACCTGGTACTGATGTCCCAACCATTGTCAGTTGCTCAGAACCTATGAGGTTTCTAAGTTGGACATTGTCTGTATCATATACAGTCTTCTTCTCTTCCTTTCAGCTTGTCCCTTTTTTCAGGGGTTGCCAAAGCGAGTCAACATCTCCATCTCCCCTTGTCCTCTGTATCCTCAACTCCAACTACCTCCATGTCCTCCCTCACTGCATCCATCGATATCATCTTTGTCTCCTACCTGGTAGCTCCATCTCTAGGATGATTCTTCTACCAATGTGTCCACCCTCCCTCCCCTGAACATGTCCAAAGCATCTCAATCTGGCTGTTTTTCAGCTTCTCCAAACCTTCCTGTCTGTGTTGTCCCTCTTATAACCTCATTCCTGATCATGTCCGTCCTTGTCTCTCCTCAGTCCCTTTAACAGTATTTTATTTAATTCATTCTAAATTATAACAGTGAATAGCTGTGTGAACTGTTATGTCCAACTGGACCGAGAGATCAGAGTGAAGACATGTCCGGACACGTCCCGCGCATTTACAGCCGTATCCAACTGAAACAGCCAGTGTCGGAGCATCTGCACCACAGAAACCACAAATCATCTTCTGTTGCTTTGGAAAGATCAAAAACTATTCTTGTTGCAACCAGTGCATGAGAACGGCAACAGGAAACGTTGTCTTTAGCTGCTCTCAGGCTCTGGGAGATTCTCCAGAGATCTCGGGGTTGTATGCGAGGAGGCTCAAATCTGCAGATAACATCTGAGTGAGACGTTTAGAAGACAGCAGGAAAAACTTGGGACGTTTCACTGCCAAGGAGTTCGAATGTATTCTTCTTCTTCCAACATCAAGCCAAGTGACACCTACACCGTCCAGATCCTAAGCTGCAGCTGTGAGGATTCCTCTGCTGCTGCATCTATCATGAGTTAATGGTAAACTCCAGAGGACGTCAGCACAACATTCTCAGGTCTCCTAATTGCTATTCCAGATCTGCCTTTTTTTTTTTTTCCCCCTATTTCTTTCACGTGTCATTTTGTTTATTAATAGACTTAGGTTTTAGTTTCAACCCATGTCTTAATTATTTTCCTTTGCCTCGTCTTTTATCTTTGTCCTTTATCTGCTGCAGCCGTTTACCCGTGTTTGCTTTTAGGCGCCTTCTGTTTGACTTTGTCTCTGCTTCACTTGTTTCGTGTGATGTCTGTCAACCTGTCAGCGTAATGTCAACTTAAAAAAAAAAAAAAAAAAAGATCTTTAACACTCTATGACTCTCTTCCTGGGAAACCAAACAATATACTTTAGCAATAAGAGTACTGCATTTTAGTGCGGTCTACAAACCTTACTGGATTATAAGGATATCTTTTTTTTTCTCACTATTTTGTCATATTTTAGGCACAGTTTTTTTTTATTCAACTTGGAATAACTTCAACACAGTTCAGTTGTTACACATAAAATAGAAAAAAAAAAAAAAAAACTACACTGGCGTCTCAGTTCACTCTTCAAATCGTCAGCGTAATGTCAACTTAAAAAAAAAAAAAAAAAAAAGATCTTTAACACTCTATGACTCTCTTCCTGGGAAACCAAACAATATACTTTAGCAATAAGAGTACTGCATTTTAGTGCGGTCTACAAACCTTACTGGATTATAAGGATATCTTTTTTTTTTTTTTTTTCTCACTATTTTGTCATATTTTAGGCACAGTCGAAAGTTTGACTTTTTTTATTCAACTTGGAATAACTTCAACACAGTTCAGTTGTTACACATAAAATAGAAAAAAAAAAAAAAAAAGACTACACTGGCGTCTCAGTTCACTCTTCAAATCCATCAAACTCCTCATCTTCAGTCTATGAGCTTATGAAAGTCATACGTACAGAATCCACGCATAAACAACAACTGTTTACCGAAATTTCCGGACTATAAGACGCAACTTTTGTCACACAATTTCAACCCTGCGACTTATGCAGAGATGCGGCTAATGTGTGCATTTTTTCTAACTGGTCGAGCAGAAAAAGAGAGAGTGAGACAGGTGGTGTCGAGGAAGACGCAAGTCAATACCGCCAATAGACACCATAGAAGAAGAAGTTTAACGTACGGTGACGCGCTTTGTACATGAATAATATTAGCATAAACTGACCCTCATCATGGAAAATGCAAAAAGAAAGCGGCACATGTCAGGTGCGGCTTATAGTCCGGACATTGCGGTAATTGTCAGCAACTGGACTTCTTCTTGGAGTTGAAAGTCATTTCATTCCTCAACTGAGGGACTTCATCAGTTTCTGGTTGATGTCTGAGGGAACTCTGGTAGTTCTCCTCCTCTAGTCCACTCCCTTCACCACTGGACAAATGTGTGAAGAGTAGTTTTGGTCTCCTCAACTTTGGAGACAGAAACTGCTCCTGATGTTAATGAGCAGTTTTCTGGTCACATGTCCAGATGTGAATGGGAGTCGTTGTCAGAGAAGTGGTGAAGGGAGTGGTCTAGAGAAGTGTAACTACTAGCGTTGTACTTGGACATCAACCAGAAACTGGTGAAGTTCCTCAGTTGAGGAATAAAACATCTTCCTACTCCAATAGGAAGAAGTCCAGTTGCTGACAACTAAACCCCTTTTTTGGATATCATGACCTGGATGAATGAGAATCTTCACAAACAATTCACACATAAGGTGCACTGTTGATTTATGGGAAAAGTATAGGATTAAGTGTGTCGTATAACAGGAAAAAAAAAAAAAAGATCCGATATGCATTTACATCAATTTCCAGAACTGCTATGAAGCCCTGGAAAAACTCTTTCCAATAAAAATGACTATTAGAACCTGACATTCCTCTTGATAGCACCAAAACCAGCTCTGCTCTCGATGAATGTAACAATAAGTGAGGACGGTTTTCTCACCGTGTTCATGCCTTGAAAGTAAATCCCCTAACACAGAACAACAAGTGTCGTCCTTGACTTACAGGCGTTCCGTTAAAAGAAAATAGCTGTAAATCAATACAGGAATTAAATAGTTTTCTTTGTAATGTACAAGCTCTTTCTCAGCAGAATGAAATAATTTTCAGTGATTGAATTTTTGGCTGGCCCTCATGGTGTGACACCAAGTGAGCACAATGAAAACAATTGGGCGTACTGTATAGGGGAGAAAAGAAGGCGCATAAGGAGAGGACAGATCCAAAGTTTAGGTTGAAAAAAAAAATGTTTTCTGTTCCCATCTGCACAGAAAAGTGATGCTATTGTTCCAAATGGAACAATTCCAGCCCACAGAGTCTTCACCTTACACACATACTTCTCATTACCTTCCCTACAAAAGCGCATACACCAGAGACAAAAGACAGATACTTTTGAGAGGAAGCTTTCTTCGCGGAAGTTATTATCAGAAAATTATTGTTTATCAACTGAAAAGACTGAGCTGTGCTGCTTCCAAGGACGGTATTTTTTTAATCACGTCGCTGAGACGCAGGGAAAAAGAATCCGAGTGAGTGAAGAAAAAAAAAAAAAAAAAACACCTTATCTGTCGGACGGACCGACTTGTTTTCAGCCTCTTTCCAAACATTTCTCGGAGTAAATTTGTGTGTTTGTGTTTTTGTCGGTATGAGCTTGTGCATGAGCTGTTCCCCCCGTGGTCCTTTCATGTCACCCCGCACCATGGGCTCGTGGCTGCGTCGGCGGGTGGTCCACTAAGTGAGAACCGGTTCCTGCAGGGGGTGTGAAGAGACCCTCTGATGCTATGAAAAATATATATGTATACCACAGGGAGACAAACACTAACAAGCACATGGATGTGTACCAGAAATACACAAAACTGCACATGCCGTTTACTCCAGCCAACATGGCCGACTCTGTCTGGATACTACCATCACTACCTACACTATCACTGCAACTTCAACTGTATTTTCACTAACTGGGAGTCCTTTGGCAACTCAATCTACCCTTCAACTGAATCCCTCAACTCAACTCAAAAAAAAGTTAGAAGATATTTCTATTTTATTTTAATTGCAAGGAAGTCAAGGTGAAACTGAAGGTAACAGTCAGTTGAATTATAAGTTCAGTGAACATTTGGTTTCACGGAATTATTTAAAAAAAAAAAAGATAATTGTGGTCAGTTGTAGGGACATGAGAAAGGAAGCCTCAGGGCTGGTTTGTCTTCATCTTTCCTTTGTCCTTTTTTCAAGGGTTGCCACAGTGAGTCAACAATTTCCATCTCCCCCTGTCCTCTGTATCTTCTACTCCAACTACCTCCCTCCCTCACTGGATCTCCTCTTTGTCTCCTACCTCGTAGCTCCATCTCTAGGATCATTCTTCTACCAATGTACCCACTGTCCCTCCTCTGATCATGTCCAAACCATCTCAATCTGTCTTCTCTAGTTTTTTCTCCAGACCTTCCTGTCTGTGTTGTCTGTACTACTGTAAATACTGTAAAAAAAATATGGAAACTGGGCTGCACTGGATTACAGCGTTTCCATGAGGAAGTTAATAAATGTGGCCAAAATACTGTAATAAATATGGAAAAATCTGAAAATTGTTTTATCTTTCAATACAGAAAAAGAAGAAATTACATTTGCATTTGGTCTAGGTTCTGATGCAATGTTTCCCAAACAGTGGGTGGAGACCCTGAGGTGGGTCACAAGGGATTTTTTTTTGGTCATTTTACATTATTTTTACAAGAGTTTGCAGTCATTTTTGTTGAATCAGCTACTTGTTTTTCATTGTTTAAAACTTGATAAACAATTGTTCACGTATGACTCCGTCAAACATAAATTATCATATTATTCTTTCCCTTTCGACTTGTCCCTGTTGCCACAACAATTTGTCAACAATTTCGATCTCCCCCTGTCCTCTGTATCTTTTACTCTGACTCCAACTACCTCCATGTCCTCC
>JAFBJS010037848.1:7721-136659 GCA_016785265.1 Paraplagusia blochii | reverse complement strand
GGTAGGAGACAAAGAGGAGATTGATGGATGCAGTGAGGGAGGACATGGAGGTAGTTGGAGTCAGAGTAGAAGATACAGAGGACAGGGGGAGATGGAAAATGTTGATTCGCTGTTGCAACCACTAAAAAGGACGCAGAAGTAAAATATGATGAAGATGTAAAAGACAAAATATCTATGTTAGTTAGTATGTTGCACTGTAATAGTATAAACTTTTTACTATAACTTTTTGTTATCATTCCTTATTTTACATTGATTTTTTCCATCTTCTAACTGATTTAAAATGTAATCCTGTAATTCCAACATCTCTTCCTCATGTTTGAAACTGACTGGGCATCTTTGACCTACGTCTGATGTTTTTTTTTGCAGATGTCTCCTGCTGATCGACGGGTTTAAAAAAAAAAAACGTCCCTATAACCGTTAAAATAGGAAAAAAGTACATAAATCAGGCACACAGGAAAAATAACCCTGAGCGTATGAACAATCATGAAATGGGAAAGAGAGGGAGAAAAAAAAAAAAAAGATCAGAGGCAGTCGCTGGCATTCATCATAATCAATCATAATTAGGCTAATTAATTTAAATCACTGTTGGATGCCTATCTAAATACAGTGACAACATCACATTAACAGGCTCCCGGCAGCACACAGCCTCAGCCTATACGTTCCCATAGTGAAACACACCCTCATAGGATTAGAGCAGGAGAATAGGGGGATTATTATTTCATGACCTTTCAATCCGCTGCCTGTCAGGTTGAACTAAAGCCATATATGCTGCTGGAGGACTAATCTCCTTCTCCCTTTGTGTCCGCGAGGGATGTGTCATTTCTTTATCCCCTCTATCCAGATTTACACCATAAAATAAACTTCCTAGCCTGATCTGATAAGAAGCCATCTCCTCACCGGGATAAGGCGAAGGCGTGCTTGCCTTCCAGCCCCCCCCGACCCCTCACCGTTCCTGTATTTTTGGGGTGTCAGATAACTCAAGACGGGAATGGGAACAGTCAGGAAACGCCACTTTGTCTGTCTGTCTGGGTGCAGGTGACAACAAAACGACAGTGACTCAGATTGGAAAACACTCTCCTCCTCCTCCCATCCCTCCAACATCACCACCTCACTGTCTAGGTTCTTCCTCCTCTTTCCAAGAAACAACCTAAAATCACTCAATTGCAGTTAAACTTGTCACATCATAGAAACACCAGCTTGTATTGGCCTTTTTTTTTTTTTTTTTTACTATCAACCCATCTTAATTACAGTGATGTCAGCACTGCTTTAGCTGTCAGTCATGATCTGTTGATCTGACTGCTGCCATCTGCCCCTGCCTCACCGTCTGGTTTGGGTCTATTCTTTTTTAATTAAATAAATGGAGTCTAAATATTTCATATGTTTTCTTTCAATCTGTAATGCTCTTTAATAATTATCCACAGCAGCTGTTTCTGAGTCAACCTCTGACACCTGCTGCCTGGAGTCAGAGTCTTAAAAACCACTGATCCTTGTTGGAAAGTTTACAGAAGGCAGAAAATAAGAAATTGCTTTGGTAATAACGTTTCTTGTGAGAGGGTGACAATCACGAGAGAGTGATGAGAGAGACCAAAAGTGTTTTCAGGTTCGACGTGAGGCGAGGATTAAGATAAAAACATTAATTTTCTCTCATATAAGATGTGTTGTTGTTTGATTATCAGCCATTTGCGTTTTCTTAAAACATCAACATCAGCCATAACAAAAGCAACTCTTTTTAATACAGAATCGCTTGAAGCAGAAGTAAATTAATAACTTATACTGACTGAACAATAATTTAGTTATATCTATATATGTGTGTGTGTGTGTGTGTGTCTGTGTGTATACACAGAAGTACTACCATGACTTCAAATGGTTTCCAGTTATTGTTAAGACAATTTGTCCACAACTTAATCAGTGGTCCACAAGGTTTCAGGTTCACCATGCACCGTCATGAAGCACATATTTTGCAGTTGGCTCACCACCCACAGGAAGGCTGACAGTGTGATTTGGGTCCCTGCCCTGAAAAAAAAAAAAACGTCACTGAAACGCACCTAACCCCTTTATGTTGAGGTTACGAACCGAAAGATACAACCGGCGCCACTGTAGACAGACTCAGACAGTCTGTTAAGGACAACCTTGAGGTGGATGCTTCACGGTGGGAGTAGACAATTTGGTCGAATAATACACTGTTCATCCAAGCACCATATCCTCCTCCCTGTATATCTTTACATTTGTCTGTTTTTTTGTCTCTGCCTCACAAACTGATTCTATCTTACAAAACTAAACTAAAAACTTGCTCAAAAGTCTGATTGATGTTTCGTTCGTGACAGGCAACCATCTATTCCTTAAAACTTTCTGACAGAAGAGCACTTTATATTGTCCAAGGAGGCACTAGAGTGCGAGATTGTGTCACAAATATGCGGCCTTGTCAATCCACTATTCCAGACTGAAGACCGAAGGTTGAGACGAGGACACAGACAGTGGGAGGTGACAGGCAGTGAAGCTTGTTTCCAACAGAGGCCAGTGAAGGAAATGATATTACAACCCAATCTTCTGGATGAACACCATCACCCCACGCCAATCGTCCGGGGCTGCCCGTAAAGCAAAGAGTGAAAAGACGGTAACGATGTTCAGGAATGTATGCTTGGCACAGACAGTACAAACCTGCCAGCCAGAAGTTCAATATAACTGATTAGAGCTGGAAAAATATATGACTTTTACTTCTTAAAAATAGAGTTCAAAAGGGAATGTGATAATCATGTTTCATACAGAAACTATTACTGCAAAATCACCAGTCTTCGCTAATGAAAATAATCTTTTTAGAAACAACAGCAGAAAA
The DNA here is from genome assembly GCA_016785265.1 of Paraplagusia blochii. Classification (NCBI taxonomy): domain Eukaryota; kingdom Metazoa; phylum Chordata; class Actinopteri; order Pleuronectiformes; family Cynoglossidae; genus Paraplagusia; species Paraplagusia blochii. Next base: position 133,826 of record JAFBJS010037848.1, on the reverse strand, counting down.
AAACGAACAAAAAAAACATGCAACAAAAGTAAACGATCACAAGCTGGGCGGAAAAAAAACCATACAAGGCGTCATGCTGTGTAACAATCAAATCATACAGTGGGTGAATTTCAACATTTACATTGAAGAGTGTAATTAGGTTTTTTTGCAGGAAGTACAGTATATATAAGACATTTAAATGTCAACAAACTACTTATATATACTCAAGTAGAATGTATACACTGTACACATGTTCATACAAATATATAAACATATACAAATATACATTACTTCGTTATATACATATACACACATATGTGTTTAATCACCGTTTTCGCAAAGGTGACATTTTAGGCGAATCCACTAGGGGGCAGTAATTTAACTAATAGAGTACATAGCCAGTTTTTTCTCACAAACAAACAAGCACTTAAGAATAATTATACTATTTATAAAGTGTTAATGAACATTTTTTTATTTAACTTTTTTTCTTTTGTTGTTGAACCAACCAGGGTAAAGCTCATCAGTTTATACTAATACATCCAGAGGGAGGGAAGCCTCCTTTTTATCCATCAATTCTACAATTCAATGAAACAATATTGTTCATATAAAAAACACATTCAACTGTCGAGGCAAGGTATTCTTAATGTGTTTATAGTACCCTCTTCTGGGACAAAAGACGAGCTACATACAGGTTCTAGAAATAAAAAAAAAATGACAGTGTACCTGATTTGAATATATCTGAATGAAAGACAAAGAAGAAAATTATTTTAAAATATAATTATCGTGGAAATGTATGTGCAGTTTTGAGTTTAATATTTCATTTTAATTAGGGAAAAATATAAATATAAATAAATAAATACAAATAAAAACGAATATAGTGATTATGTTTATTTAATTCATGAAAATAAATTATTTTCTTGTTGCATGAATCAACAGTGCGTTTATGAAGTAAAATCCCTCAAAAAATTCTTATTAAATAAAAATAATAATTATATGTATGTCGGGTTTACTGCGGCCCTGCTGTCACTCATTGATCCCAGCCACTCACACTGATCCATTTATTCCAAATGTCAGTCTTTTCAGTTCAGCGCTGTTTTTTCCTCCACTCTCCGCTCCTCGACTGGAGCCTGAAATCCACAACAACACGCGCGGTTCTTGCGCTCCCGCAGCCACCGTGCAGAATTTCCTCTTAACAAAAAAAAAACCGCAAACGGACACAGCAGAAAACCCAAACACACTTTCGGGTTTTCTACTTCTTCGTCTTTCTCTTCCCTCCCTTTTTCAAAGCTTTTAAAATCGATACAATTGAACGGCAGGTGCGTTCAGAGGAGCGCAGTCTGTGCGCGCTGCTCACTGTCGGGTCACCAAGATGCATGTTGGAGAAAGAGCGAGGAAACATGAAATGAAACGCGTGGAGGGGTAAAAAAAAATCTTGCATAAAAAAAATGTCTGTATTAAAAATGTCAGAGTTGTTGATAAAAATCTGTGGTCGCAGAAGGGAGTTTTTTTTTGGGGGGGAGGAGGGTGAGGACCTACTAATTACCCCGTGGACCGTCCCGATAGATAGAGAGGAATAATTAGATTCCACACAAAGGAGCCTTGAACGCAGCATCTGAATAACAAGAGCAATATTTTGTATAGAAATTTTAATTTGATTTTGTTGCGGGCTCCCTGTGTGCAGTGGAAAAGAAAAGTGGAAAAAGTGTTGAAAGGAAAAGGGGAAAAAAGGAAACAGATGCAGGAGAGGGAGAAAAAGAAAGAGAAAAACAAAAATAGAAAAGAAAAGAATAGCCCTTTCAGAACTGTTTTGCGGTCGAATTGCTTAGAAAACAAAAACATTTCGAGCTGGAGTTTAAGTCTGGGCAGCTTATTACATACAAACATTTACAAATATAATGAAGCCATGAAAATGCTTATTATTGTAGCTTTTTCATCAAATATCTTAATATTTTTCTAATGCAACATTTACACTAAAATCCAACACATTTATTGTTATATGACAAGAAACGCACATTTTTGTAGAAAAAATAAATATTTGAATTAAAAGCCATGTCAAATATATTTTACATGTAATGTAACGTACAGTCATTCCAATAAATATCTATACATTTTTGTTATAGAGGCAGGTGAATCCTAAACAATCTTATTTTTTTTAATAAATAGTTATACCAGAAATTAAATGTCTGTTTAAAAATGTAAAAACCTTTCAGACCTAAATATTCAAGATTTTGACCGTCTTTAGCTGTATTAGATTTTGTTTCTGGTTGTTGAATGCTTGATTTGGTCAAAAAAAAAAAGATAAATAAAAAATAACCAACCCCAGCATCCTATTCCCAGCCTTGTGTTTAACATAGGGACCATGTTCTTTGGGTTCTGTGCTTCTCCCTTCCTTTCTCAATAAGGACGTCTCTCATCATCCTCCATGTGGAACTTTTTAAAAACTTTCTGACGTGAATGTAATTGTTTCCTGCAGATACAGGGCTAAAAATAAGACACCGTGGTGAAATTCACGGCTGCAGCGAACGAGGAATATCTGTCAAATCCAACTGCCCGCGTATGCAAACTATGTAGGCCAAAACAGTCCATGCAAATGCACGGTGTAAGAGTGCTTTAGGAGATTAGGAGATAGACATCCAGCCTACAGTGGGCTAAGAGGAGTGGGCTCTCCTCCAAGACTGTGTCCCATCTCCTCGGGACTGAAGGAAGAAAGGGAAAGAAGCGTCCTAATCCTTTACCTTTCATAGTGATCTAAAGCCGATTTAAAACTGTCACTAACCCAGTTTGTGTTTTATTTTATGTTCATCTGCTGCTCAAGGCGATGCAGTTCACACCCACCCATGACATGAGCAAAAAGATATGCCGAAGTGCGCTTGTGTGTCACAGTGAGAGAGGGGGAGAGAGAAAGAGAGGGAGGGAGAGAGAGAGAAACTAACAAGGACATGAAACTGACCAGCGAATAAAGGAATTCTCTCTTTGTCGATCCCTCGTTACCTTTTCAGGACCGTTTTAATTTTCTACTGTATTAAAATCCTTGACTTAAAGAGACACTACATGAAATGTGTTTAGCACTCCCTGTATTTATTATCAGTTGCTCTCTTTTATTAATCTGTTTTGTTGTACTATTTCATGTGTTTGCCTGTTTGTCTCAGGGACTGCAGATGGAAATCGGTTCTAAGAGCTAGAGTCTGATGCAAAGCATCTTTTCTTTGATTCATGTTTTTGTACATTGTCCCTGTCAAATAAAAGAGACAAATAAAAAAACACTATTGTCTAAGGCAGATATTAAGATGGAAAGTGTGGTAAGATTGATGTTAGATTAAAGTGTAAACCCTTGCAAACCAAGTTCCAATCCGTATTCTTTGTAAATCATTGGCTATTATTGAACATAACTGAGGATATTTTACGGCTGACGGAGTAATATCTGCACAATTAGTATTACTCAATTACTCTCACAACCCACCTGGATCAGCTAGTGTTGCCTATGTGGTCATTGCTGCCTTGCGATCTGGTCCGTGCAATATATAATGCAGTAGATTTACTTATTTCTTGCAAACCACAGACTGAGTGTTGTGACCCAGTCTTTGGGGGCTTTACTCCAAATAAAAACCGACTGAATTTTCAGATTAAAATGCCTGTAGTGAAGATCTCAGTGCAAATCTCCTCAATATTTAAGTTGCCGTTAGTTGGGCAATTTTCCTTGTTTCATGAAATTGAAGTTAATTGTTCCACCACTTCTATCAGTCTACCTTGCATGAACATGGAGCCATCTTGCGCAGAATAGAATTTCCCGTTATTTACGGTTAAGATAAAACTGTTTTCCTACCAAAACCCTCACTAACTACTCCATGTTACCTGAATTACACTTTCTTTATTGCACCTTACAGCTGGAGTTGTCTGAGAATATAAATCATCCTCTCCCCTCGTAAGATTAATGGCTTATACCATTACAGTGTCAGAGAAAACCAATCCACCCCTGCTTGAACACCCGTCCAAAAATAAACAGCCCGTTTGACACAGACAGAACTGATGAGTAAACATCGGTGCTCGACCAAACCATTGACCACAGAGTTTGCGGCCAACCTTCATCTTCATCTCCTCTCCTCTCCCTCCTGCTCCTCAAGGCCTTACTGTATTATTCTGTAAACAGCAAGAGCTCAGCATTGACGGAGCTAATCACTGAAGAGACAAGACCTCTCTCCCTCTCTCTCTCCATCTTACTCACACACACAACCGCAGTGAATGATTGACACACAATGGAAGTAAATCTATGCAGTGCCCCCCTGTCTTGCTTTTTGCTTTCTTTCTCTCAGCTGAAGAGACAAGGGGGGAGGATTCTGGGTGTGTGTGTGTGTGTGTGTGAGAAAGAGAGAGTGTGTGTGTGCGCGTGCACACACTTGTTCATGTGTGTTGGTAATGGTGGGTTGTAACAAGAAGTGATGTCCAACAAACAGAGCCAGAAGAGAATCGAGGATGTTTGTTACTGTCCCTGCGCTCCCATAATCCTCCCTCCTCCTTGTTCCTTGTTAGGTGCAGCAGCCAATCTGCAGAGAGACAGAGGGATCGTCTCAAACCCTCTCATAAGAATATGATCCTCATGCTGGCTGAAGACCAGCAAACCACTGATCCTGTTATCATCTCACCGGAGAGAGGAAGGAGAGGAAAATGAGAAGGAGAGACAGCAAGGAAGGGAGAAAGAAAGAAAGGACGGATGAAAAAGGAGGCACTTTTGGTGTCCTCTTGAGTCAATTCCAAGGGTTTTGACGACCATAACCCCACTCTCTCCTCTGTAATTTTACACAATTTTACACCAAGTACAAAATTCGCATCAGCAAGAAGTGATACTGAGTGGGCCACTTTATGTAGAACTGTTTTTTTAGGTAAATTCTCTGAGCAAGATGTAATTTGGAGGTGTTGAAAGGTGTTTATTCCACTTAATGGAAAATAAATAACTTGATCGTTACGATAAAATGCCTATAAGATAAGTGATTTTTCTTCTGTTTTTGTGAAAATTAAAAAAAAAATCATTTAGACATTTTTTTATGGACCATCACAGCTTTAACAGACCTTTTAACAGACCATAACTATTCAGATAAGAATAAAACAAAGTAGGAAACATTCTCTTAAAGTACACGAAGATCTTCAGTTGGGCCAACCACATTTATTTTCTGGGAAAATATCAACGCAAAAGACAATATTGCATTGAAAGAAAAGAGGTCCTGACGTCAAGATTGACAGAATATCATTATAAAATAATTCGTATTTAGAGAAATACAGTCATCTCAATGGCCAAAAAACAAATGAGATATATTCAGATCAATGGCATTAACTTATAGAATTACTTATAATTATTTATGCACCTGTTAAATCAATGACCTGGAGTAATCCAGACCTGAATTAAAGTCACAAATCACGTTGTTTTCAGCAGATCTTTAGAGATCTGTTCACCCAACTTAAATTCTCAGTGTAGATTGATTGATCAATTGAAATTCTTTCAGCAAAATTGAGCAGCCAGGCTACACCACATCAATGATGGCATGTGACCTACACATCTTGAGACAGGCTCATTGATTATTTCAATAGTTGTCCTAGAGACACAGTGCAAAGAAAAATGAATACATTGAACTGTGTTCTGAATTTGATGTCCCAGTTTGCAGTAAACTTACAGAAAGGCTAGAAGTGTAACACTTAAATAAATTGATTATTAAGGTGCCAAAAACTGCCGATTTCTTCCCTAGGTTTATTCCTTGAATGGTTCAAGTTTGAAAAAAAAAAATCTTTGGACATGTTCAGAGGAGGGACAATGAATAAGTATGTTCAGAGGAATGATCCTAGAGATGGAGCTACCAGGTGGGAGACAAAGGGGAAGGCAAAAAACCCCCCAAAAACAATAAGACTTACATGAAATAAATATGAATCTCAACCATTTCTATCCATAAGGTACAATCTCAGTGGTCTGGACACTACAAGGTGCTTTTATAGACATGTGCCATTTGCCAAGGCGACAGGAAGTGTGGTTAATTAAAGAGTGGACAACACTTCAATCTCCACTTACACACTCCTGGTATTGTCATAAGCACCTCTCTTAAAACACACTCCTTCGAGAGTCATTTCCCTCTGTTTCTTAGGACATGGAGGGCCGGGCCTTGCCCTCCAGGGCCCTGAAGCACACTCTGGTGATGCTCTCACGAACATGTGTGGAATCGTGGACACATTAAAGACTGAAGGAGCCACCATTCCTGCATAGACTAGTGCTGATAGCCCAAGGATAACACTTTCAATTCAGCTCGATGTTATCACTTTCCTTTTCTGTGAGAAATATGAACCTGTCACAGGGGGCGCCCTACAGATTTGTTACTTAGTTCCACGGTAGATAAAACCAACAAAAGCGCCAATGTTTCGCCCTCCTTGCAAGCAGCGTTTGGAAGGGCCGTGGCACTAATCACCGGGAGAGAATCACATCTGTCCTGACAGCAGCTGCATCACTGTTTAGAGGAGCTGCCAGCGTGAGAAACACACGGGTCGATTCCCTTTTCTCCCAGGACAGTGTGGGTGTCCTTCTTATTCATTTCTTCTTTCTCTGTCCCTTTCTTTGTGCTAGCCAATTAACCTGGGTGCAGTGCACTAATGAGTTCCCTCTGGTGGCTCAGCACTGCTCAATGGACAAGAGGAAAAAGCAGAGTGAGACGAAAGGGAGAAGCAGAGAGGGGTCGGAGGAGGATAGCCTATAGAGCCATGGGTGGTTGGGGTGAAATTGTGGCGCGGGCCTGGCAAAAGCAACGACGGGCTGAGAAGGGGTGAAGTAGTGTTGATAAAGGGGTGAGAGTAAGAGAGGGCGGCAAGGACAGAGAGGTCGAGGGCAAGGAAATGCGGGATGGGTTGATGTAGGAGGAGAAGCGACGCTGCGCCATCCAGTTGGCCACTGTGGGCCTATCACCAAGACATTGTCAGCCAGACAATGGGCTTATCAGCCTCCTTTTCACACCAGTCTGATTAACTGGGAGGAATGGGAGCAAGAGGAGAGAATGGGAAAAGGTAAGTCCTTGCACCAGCCCAGTAAATGTCACAAATGGGTCAGGCACCAAACTAGACTCACATAAGTCACAGGGAGAATGGAGACAGTTTTAAAGCCATCGTAAAACCAACATCCTTCATCGCATTTGAGCTGGCGATGGAGGAGGGTCCTGCATTAATAAATCCACTGCATGTGTAAATGTATCTCACCGACCAGATAAACACGGCAGTGATAAGATTTTAGCACCATTAGCTAATTCTGTTCGTGTCATTACTTCACATTTTTGATGGTTAAATTACTGTTTTTCAATTGTTTTACACTTGAGTAATACTAATTGTTCAGATATCACTCGGTCGACAATGAAATATCCTCATTATGTTGAATAAAGGTCAACAATTTACGAAAAATATTTTTATTAAGTTTTGGGTTGCCAAAATTTGTGACTTTTAAAACATGGGTCCCCAGAAAAACACACTGGGAAACACTGGCTAAAACTACATCTTTGTAAAGATCACTGGTTCCCAAAGTGGGGTACCAGGCCTCCTGAAGGGCCACAAAAATATAGTAATAAGGGCAAAATTAAATACTTACACTACACTGGTTGGTAGCTTTATTTTTTTTGTTTGGTTTTGTTATAATCATGGCTTTGACCAATGGAGTTAAGATGTTTAAGAAAAAAAGCAAAGCGTTTTTTCCTTAACAGAAAAATCTGATCAGATCTGATGAAATAAAAAAAAAACATTTTTTTTGCAAGAGCATTTCTTCTTGTAAACTTTGTCTTAGGTTTAAAAAAGTTTACAAAACTTTATAAATTGTGGACACTGTTATTATGACTTGATACTGTTTAAAGCGTCTCACGTGTGTCAAAACTGGCCTTTCTTGCCAACAACAGTTTAGTCAAGCTTGGCAAGAGCAGTGAGGAACAATGGATGACTAAGAGAAGGCATCAGCGCCATTGTTGAATTTGTCTCGTGGGATATTGATTGTGGTTTGTTTACTTGTTTACTTTCTGTGCAGCTTTGACATCCATCTGTCAGGCAGACAAGGAGCGAGAGGGTGGCAGACTGAGTACAAATGTGTTTTAGAGAGTGCCACACTGGGATAAAGGTGAATGGGGAAAAAAAAAAGCTTTTAACAGGTTCTGAGTAGAGTTTTACAGGAAAATATTACAAACGGTGTAAACTACTAATCCATTGGCACTACAAAAAAAAAAAAGCTTATAATGCTGACCGATGTCAATTCAGCAGGGAGGGGTGTAAAACCAATGGTTGGAGTAACAAGTGGTTATACTCTTCATTTCTTTTTTGCTCCATTTTTTTTTTTTTGTCCAGGGAAAAGATGCAGTAATTAGAGGGTATACCAGGTGGAAGCACACTACTCAAGAGCTGCGGCACTACCTCAGCCTCAGAGAGGGAAATGTAGTAGGAGGTTGGCCATGACTGGAAAGGAGAAAGTGGCAGGAGAATGCAGCTACATGAGAAAAATATGGAGAAAAAGGGAAGCAGGGAGCTCACTGGGTCAAAGAAAATAAAACGTGTCATTTAGAAGAAGAAAGAAGACGAGAGCGCCGTGTATGATGTTTGGAGGGCTGAAGCCGAGATGGGTGGGAGAGGTGAAGGGGAGGTGAAGGCGAGGTTAGCTGTTAAATAAGTTGGGGGTCATAGGAGAGGGGGTTAGATGCCCACTGTGGTACAAATGAGGGTCTACAGGCAGAGGGGGGCCACCCACAGAACAACTTGGCCAACAAAGGTGCTTCTGTCTTGGCCTCCCTCCTCCACAGACCTCCTTGAGTGGGCAGGAATCCATTAGCGAGCTGCAGAACCGGGGGTCTATTCATGCGCCCGTTCAGGCCTGACTCGAGTGTGTCCGCGAGCGGCGTGCACGACCGCACAATGGAGCCGCACACGTGTGCTCGCCAGTCAGTCACTCACGCACATGCAAACCCAGCACCACTAATTAATCCTCAGATTACTCAGCCAATTATTACCACACTTGTACTAATTAGAAATTATTTAAAGCATTTCCCAATTAGGGTTTACATGCTCAGTCGGGCAGGAGTCTGCCCTGATAAACCAACCAGTTTTATAGTTTTGGTGAGAGGACAACAAGCTCATTCGTATCTGCGTCCACGCACGCACATATACACACGCACACACATACACACACTCTCATTTGGAGATCTGACCGGCGTAATCAGGTGGTCTCAACACGTCCTTCTCCCAGGAAAAGGGGGTGGGGGTACATGGATAGACAGGAGGGAGAAGGAGAACGAAATAAAACAACAAAAGACATGCTCCTTCAGTGCAGCAGCAATACTGTAGGTCGCTCTTGTTAGGCCTGGGGACAGTGATTAGGAGAGGCCACAATAAGACCTGCCAGGAAACACATGCCAATTACGTTACCAGGAGAACCACAGGGCCCTCATTGCTATGGGAAACCCACTAGTGTCCGCGCCACTCAGCCCTACTGCACTTACACATGTGCACCCGCGGACCTCCTGTGCTTGTTTTTCAACCCTTTGATGACATTATGACACAAATAAGGGGAGCGCATGACACGGAAACAAACGCTTACAGAGAGATGGCACCAGATGACAGTCAAGGGAGAGGAGTGTTGAATCCCTGGGCCATAAGATTGCATTTACACACACAAGACAATTCTAATAGTTCACACAATAGTTAAACACCAATGGTTAATGGTGTTAAAAATACAATGTTTTTCTGATAACATGAAAAAAATATATAATAGTTAATGTCAGCCAGTCAAAAAAAGTTTGGTTATTTGTTTCCTTTCATTAAATGTGGGCAGCAACGGCTTCCTAGGTCAAGGACTTGGTTCAGGAAGGTGTCAGGTTTGAATCCACCTGCTACCAGGTTGCCACTAAGGTGAATTTAGCATAGCACCGTCCTGGCCACAATAAATTGCTGTGGGCTCACCCCCTACAGGAAGCTTCACAGTATGGGGTAGTGTGATTTGGGTGGCAATGCAAGGGTTGGATTTGTGTTTTGCGTAAAATGGCTTCCCCATGTTTTGATGGAAAGTGTAATATAAATAAAATGTATTATTGTTATTATGCAAGGTAGGCCTTAAGGTCAACCCTATTATTGTTTTATCTCGCTCCCATGTCTATGAACTACACACTCCTGAGTTCAGGAAAAAAGAACAAAGAAAAGGGTAACGTTAAGCTTACGGCAATAAGTTTGCAAACAATCCTCCCCGTCCTTTAATGCGGAGACAATTTATGCAGTACTAGCATCTTCAGGGTGGAGGCGGAGTTTGACATTTTACCAAAAGACTTGATTCTAAACCAGTGGTTCTTAACCTGGGTTCGGTGAGACGGTCTCAGATGTTTGGTGGAGCCTGTGCCGCTGAGGTCAAGACACCACTGAGGTCAAGACACACCGACTCACCCTACTAATGCAGGGTTTGGTGAATGTGCATATGAAACTCGTGGGGTTCGGTAGCTCCAACAATGTTAAGAACCACTGTTTAAAACTGTGCAGAATGAGTTGAAACAAAGAATTTTGACAGAACTTTAGAACTTTATTAATCCCTCTGGAGTATCCTCCATGAAATTATGCCTCTGCAATTTAGTCATTACCATAGTGCACGGGGCAGCCGACTGAGCTAGTGCCTGCGTAGCAGTGTGTGGGCACGATACCATGCTCAGTGCACCTCAGTGGACCGGGGTTTTGAGGGCCGATGTCTGTTTTCAGGCCACCAACTGCCCTAGTGGTATTATGTTGCTATCAATGGGGATTAAAAATAAATTGATAGGCAATTTGGACGTGGAATCTCTTGGTTGGTCGGGTTATGGGAAACACGCTGTTTCTATTTGGGCTCTTGCCCAAGATAACACTTGCACACCTTTGACTGATGTGGACCATCAGGGTCTTTTGAAATGCTTGGCAACAGCAACGCAACTAGTGACACACTCGTTTTTACTGATGGATCAATCTGCCTTTGTATTGTCCTATTATAGAGGAAGCTGGAAATAAGAGATTGTATCTGTTTTGCAATTGATGCCTGATCAGTTTGAGCAACTTGAAATTTGCTGATAGTCAATGGTAAAAGATTAGATCCTAATTAAAAAGAGTGTCTCAAGGTTGACTTAACTTTCTGTAGAACAATGGCTGAGACAAGACGAGTAATCGAGAGAGTAAAAAATTAAAGGGCAACAACAGGCTGCAGCAGGAAAAAAAAAGCCAGAGCTCCAGGGAGATTTATTAGCAGGGAGAATTACAGGCTCATCCATGGGTGACATGTAAGCCCCGGCGCCGCACTCAAATGTTTACAAGAGTGATATTTGCTCAACCCGTGATGTTATCAGACAAGGATGTAATACGCAAAGCTTTTGTTCTGACTCGCGCGACAAAACTCGCCTTGTTTAGAGATGCAATAACCAGAAGGCAGATAGCAGCGACGGCGACACGACTGTTTACCAAATGTGCTTCTGAGGAGCTGTTAACATGACCGGTGAGAAAAGTCAGTGTGGAAAATCTGCGATGATGGCTGAGATGTTGATTAATGTGCCCGGTCTCTGTTATTAAATAAACAGGGTGAATACACAAAATATATTGAATAAATTAGAGCGTAACCCGATCTTCTTGTCTACATCCAGCTCATTAGAATGCATGAGGAAACGATGTTCTGATTGCGACAAGAGTCACTCATTAAGCCATGTTTGTCCCCCGCCAGAGTAACGCTCCCATCACACTACTGTTTCCCCCCCACCGTGGCCCAAAACACTTAGCCCTCACTCCTGCCATACACTCCACGCAGAATCCCTCCCCTCCGCACACTCTCCTGCTAAAAGCTGCCTGACTTGACATCACCCCTTACCGTTGGATGTCACCAGCAAACTGCTAAACCTCTACTCTCCCCCTCTTTTTCCACACACGTAGCCCTTATTTTCCACGACTCTTTCTCTGCCCCCCCCACCAACCCACCCCCTCCTTCATCTCCACTGCTGGGATCTGTGTCATCATTTTAATTAATTTCTAATCAGGCGAGAGTAAACTAATCAGGGGAGGCGTTAAACAATGACAGCTTTGCCTGCTCAGCCTCATGCTGGGGGCCGCCAGGCTGCTCTGCATGCCGAGAGGTACTGCACAGTGATAAACAAGTCAGCCTGGGCGTTGTGGGGGTATCTCCCCCTTTGAGGCCCAGTTTGCATAAAATTACAATGACTTAATGCATTTCGACTACGAGGGGACAACATATAGTTTGACGACACATGAACTTTACTCTGTTGACTTAATATTTTTCATGCAGTTTTTGTGCTGGATGTTTGAAAAATACTACTTACCCGAAACTTTCAACTTTCCATTCTATTTTCAATTAACCTTATTTATTGTTGTCTTGATGTTGTGAAGTAGAACTATTAACTATGAAGTAACACTAACATAACATAGTGATTCTGCTGTAGAAAGAAATGGAAACTGTAGCTCTTTTAAGAGGACTTAACGTGTGCTAAACAACAATGTATTTTCACTTCTGAATTTTATATATATATATATATATATATATATATTTTGCATTGCATAATAGAATTAAGAGATACTGTGTTTAGTGTGATTTATTGTTATGTTGATGTATAATAATACTGAGAAAAAACTATATTCAGACCTAGTTATTAAAACTTGTAGAAATCTACAAAGATCTTTGCCCACAGAGAAAAAAAAAACACATTACTTTGTGTAAATGCATGTAAATGATCAGATTGAACAAACAAAATAACCAATCCCTATTTGACTGCTACTGTATGTATCAGCTTGGAATGGCTCACACAAAGACTGCAGTTATCTGTAGACGGCCAGATCCCACCAAGGCTGAGGCATTGTGAGAAAAAAAAAAAGACAGAGAGAATGAGAGAAAGAGAGAGAGATAGAAAAGGACAGACAGACAGACAGAGAGAAAGAAAGACAGTGAGAAAGAGAGAGAGATTTCTTTCGGCCAATACATTAACTGAGACAATGTAACAAGAGAGTGTTGATTAACCTCTGCCGGGCTTCGTCTGCCACTAAAATACCTTAAACCAACATAAGTGATTCGTAATTGGCAAGTTCTAACTATATGATTGCGTGACAATGAAGCTGATGACAGACGGTGACAAAAAATTAGTTAATGACCACCATCAGGCTGAATGCCTGAGTGAAATTTTAAAATGGTGCACTTTCCTGGAGGTTAAGTGTGTGATTGGCATCAGTGAGCCTTCAGACGTGGTTTAGCTGAAGCTGCATGTCAGTAAACTCAGGTCAGCTTCCCCGCACGCTGTGACAGCAACAGAAGTGAAAAGACTCTTTTCCTTTTTTTTGCACTTTTGTCTATGTGTTAAGAAGAAAGCGGCTTTTATCTCCTACTCATCAAAGCCTTGCAACCGGACCTGATTTCTCCTTAGGCCAGCGCCATGGCAACCGATGACCATCAAGTCAAGGACCAAAACCCATTGGCATGGTTACATTACACACAAGCAAACAAGCTGGTATTCAATGCAACACACACGCACACACACACACACACAACGTGAACAGAACTTTCTCAACTTTGTGTGAAATATCAACAACTGAGCTGAGCACAGAGCAAACGCAGCTGGAATCACGGAGTGCATTTTAGCCAAAAAAGAAGAAATGTAGTGTGTTTAAAAAGATTGTTTTTAAATATCCAGCCCTCCCCACAGCCCCCACCTCCTTCCTTGCCCTCTTTGCCAAGTATTAGATACCCATGCCAGCCGCTTCCCTGGGATAGAATAAGGATTGCGGAGGTGGGAAGCTCAAACCGTTCTATAACATGTCAAACAACGTTGGAATCTAAAACCCAAGAGGAAGCGAAAAAAAAAAAAAAATTGGTTGGAGGCAGATTTTCTACCGGGAGAAAGAAACTGTCACATCATCAGATTGGTTATTCTAAGAGGAGGGATGTGGGTATGGGGGTAGGCAGGGAGGGGCGAGGTGGCAGAGGCTTGGGCTGGCAGAATCTGGCAGAGATGCACGATGCTGGTATTTCCACTAAAATAATCAGCCCCCGGGCAACGGAAGGATGGGGGGCAGGAAAGAGAGAGAGGGAGAAAGAAAGAGAGACGGTGAAAAGTGATAGGGATTGTCGTGGCAGGAGAAGGAGACGGGGTGGGTGGGGAAGGATATAAGGGAGGGAAATAGTGAGATGGAGAGAAAGAGATTCTGGGAAGCCAACCAAGGAAATCCTGCTCCTCAGATATGCAGCTGTGGAATTAAAAAATGGTATGAAAAAAAAAAAAAAACCACAGAAACAAAAATATACTTCATAACAAGCCTATTGAAGGACAGGGCCTGGTGGGGGTAAGGAAGGATGCGTGCCACTGTATGTTGGCAGTTATACCTCACGGCACTGAACAGCGATTCTCCTCACTTCGTTCCGTCTGGTGCACTGGTTTGAGAGTGTGAGAGAGTAAAGTGACGGGTGTTGTGGGTGGGGTTTGGTGCCTGCAGGGGTCTCATCAGGCTACAGGGCAAGCTCAGGAGGAAAGACAAGAGTCTTTTCTACACCCGAGTGTCCCCGCCGGCATGTCATGCGTGAAAGCCACCGATTCACCATCAAACGACCGTGATCTTCGCTCAAACTCAATAATAAAAACCTTCAAAATTCGCGGTGCTCTAAATATACTTTACCTCTACTCCGGGCCAGGATTAGGCCTTTCTCTGCACACATTTGTGGCGATGTGCCGCATTACCGAACAAATGAAACTATTGGGGTCGCAAAAACAACCGTGCCGTCGCACAAACACAAGCAAATCAATTACATTTTAAAGGTGGTAAAAATGCAGTGTACAACTCGCAATGTACGTATTGTATGACCATTAAATCAAATATCGTCTGCAAGGCAAGCATTATTGTCTGCAGTACAAATCACGCACAGACTGTGTTAAGATGGATAATCGTCAAGATTTAGAAAAGCCAAAGAGCAGGTAGCCTTACTACAGTTTTGCACAGTTAAGCGGCAACTTTGAAGAGATGATGAAAAAATATTCTCCTCAGAGAATTGTATTTCGGTTCTTAAAAAAAAAGCCATGTAACAGAAAAGAAAACTCATTAATAACTTTTGTGCTCGGAGAATCATGTTATCAAATTCAGCCTGCTGGAGTGTGACACCACTAAAATAATACAATCATCAGGCATAATGAGCCGGTCTAAAAAGTTCCCTTAGTGCATGTATGGGAGTAAATGGTTGCAGCTGGGCATTGTGCTACTTCATCACCACAGAGACTCGATCTTAATACAAATCTCTGTGTAATACAGGCCTATTCAAGGCGCCTCCTTCTCAACCCTCAGCTTCAATTATCATGTGCTCTTTTGGAGAGGTATTCAATTAAAATAGGCTCCGCCTTAAGTTTTATCGGAAAATAAATTCGTCGATAGATAAATAACAATTTCAGAGAGCTGCACGTGTTCACGTCAGAATGCAGATGTTCTGAAAAGTTAAGGGCTGTTGTACAGTTGTGAGTTTAGAATAATTTTTGCCAGGTTACCAGTAAGTGCCTTTGAGCATGGCACCGGCCCCACTCACTACAACCAGGGTTCACTTTGTTGATTGGACAAATGCAGAGGTCACATTATGCTGTGTGCAGTGGTGTGGGTCACAATGATTAAAGTTAGCTTTCCTTTCTTTTCCAAAGACAGGGTTGCGACCCCAAGGTGCGTCGCAGGAGATTTTATTCTGCTTCATCTCGCATCAAGTTTCTTGGGGGTTCACAGCCATTTTTTTTTTGTTCAACTACCCTTTATCATTGTTTAAAACTTGAATAATACTAATTATTAACATATTAGTCAGTCATATCCTCATTAATGGGGCCGGTTCCTTAACCACTAGGGCACAGAGGGCTCCAGGTTCGAATCTACTAACTGCCAAGTCTACTGATATCCACTGAGCATGGCACTGTCCCCACTCACTGCTACCTGGGCACTCAAAGCTGCCCACTGTTCACTTAGGTGATGGGTTAAATACAGAGGTCATATTTCTTTGCGTGCAGCGGTGTGCATAATGTCTATTGACTAAAAGTCATAAAGGTTCATGACTTAAAATATAGGCTCCAGAAAAAATAGTTTGGAAAATGCAGTCACTTATTCACTTCTTGTGATGTATTTTATCTTGAAATAAAAAAGCAATAGCATTATTTGTGTTGTAGTAAAATGATAGATAGATAGATGGATAGATAGATAGATAGATAGATAGATAGATAGATAGATAGATAGATATCTTTTCTTTTAGATTTTGCAATGGAACTTTATCCACAGCCACAGTGTAGCTGTCATTCTCCACTAAAACTTAAGAAGTTATACAGTGGCCATATCACAAGGAACTGCTTTTTTCTCTTCCACTCTGGCACCACCGATGTTCAGGCATCGATGATGAGATGTTCAAGGGAAGCCACACTAAACAGCAAGGAGCATCATTGTCAGACAGACAGACAAATCGATAGATAGATACATTACTTATATCCTACTAAAGAGTTTCGCCTTTCCTTACGACTATGATTGTTCTGGGAAGTTGACTCAGCAGCTACAGTATATCTACCCCATTCACTGAGCACTGTTGTTGTTGTGAAGGGATATATCCCCTGCTGGATTCATCTGCTTCCATTTCATTTCATTGACATTCTCTTTGACTGACCATCCAGGTCCTCTCCTGAGACAGACGAGTGGACACACACTTCCAGAGAGAGCTATCAGGATTAGGATAATTAATATCATCTCATTTCACCGCGCAGCCCTCATTTCTCTGCAGCCCACTGCACGCACAAGGACAGGAATCCGTGAATACAGCAGTGAGTGTATCCAGTCAGCTGTCAATCTAACCCCCCAGTCCCACACAAATGCACCGTCCAAGGCGGCTAAATTGCAGTTTGAGAGACGTCAGGGGAGAGGCAGCGGTGGCAGTGGCAGTGGTGGGGGCTGCCGGGCCCGAGGGACGCCATACAATGGAGTGTGCGGCTGACCAGCGTTCAGGTGAAATTGAATTGGAAATCTTCCATGGCTGGTTAGCATAACAAAGGGCCTCGTGGCTTTAGACAAAGGCTGCTTCTCTAATGCACAAAATCAATCTCTCTACGGGCGCGCCGCATTGTTCCCGTCCGCCATACAGGTGTTCCTTCAATGGTCCTTAATCAAAAGTGTCAAAACAAAGTTAAGAGTTATCTCTGCTCCTCCGCAGCTGCTTCTGCAGAGCCCAGAGAGGAAGAGGAGCCCAGACGTCCAACAACAGCAAACAGCTGACAGAGAGTGTGTAAGAGGCTGCGGGACGCATTCGCTTTAAACCACCAGCACTGTAACGTCAAGCTTTGCCTGTGCTGAGGTTAATCTCATTGCTACCTGAGTCCTGTAAAAATACAATCGAGTGGCGCTGTCCGATTCAATCAGCAGACTTAGTCGGTCAGAGAGAAAGAATCAGATGTTTGACACGCTTTCAGCTGAGATGAAGGATGTATCCTATTTTAGATGTAGTGCTGTGTTGATGCTGGCCCTCCTTCATTCCTAATTTCCTTTTCCTACCTGGAGCTTTAATTGGTAATACGGATAATAGCAGCCTTTTTCTCCTGAAGGTTGTTGAACAATAGGAAAAAACAAGTACAAGCTTTTACGAGGGCATCCCAAGTCATGTGTCCCCAGTGCTACGCTGATGTGACACTCAACCTATGTTTTTTTTTTCTCTCTCAAGGCCTTGACTGAAAGAAACAGAAGGTTGTCAGCCAATACAGAATCATCTATCTGCAGAGTGAGGCCCAAGACTGGATAAATTGTTTTCTCTTTATTGACAACCTTCAGAGAACAAAAGTACGACGAAAAATGTTTTTCCTCGCTGCATCTGGTAAACTTTTAACTACTGCCTGGTTGTGTTTTAGTGTCATCCAGATCCAGAGTAAAAATGAGAAGTGACGGCAAAGAAACATCATGGTGTTAAACGTGTTACAATGCAGTGCATTAAAAAAAAAACAGTGGACCTATAGCGCCATCGCTGTTGAAGCGGTCAGCATTTGTTTTGCCGCGTCATTCGCGTCTCAAATGGATACGTTTTATTGTTTGCAGCTCTGCCTGTGGATTACCAGGAGAATAATGGCTGAAATAATCTGTAGACTAATCCCATCTCCTAATAAGTGGCATCATAGACTCAAAGGCCGTGGTTTGACAGGCAGCAGACGGCGGTCTGTCAGTCCACCGCAATGTGTTCTCTACATTTTTCCATATGGTTTGAAATGTCAGCTGAGTGACAGAAAAAACCTCAGTAAACCTGAGATTGTCATGACTGTGACAAGGGGGCGGTATTACGGATGAAATCCTCCATCACAGTGCCATATATGTAACGTTATAGCTCTGAGAACAGTTGGAATTATGTCGTGCATGTATTCGATGGTATGCTCCTTTTAAACCAGTTCCTTCAAAACCAAGATGACACAGCCTGTAAAGTATGAAGCGTTTAAATTGTGGAAAATTGTGCTTAACATCATTCCAAAAATAACACTGAATGTGAGGGAATGAGAAAAGCTTTCACAGCGATGACAACAGCAGATACTTGACTTTATTAACCTATCTTTTCCTCTTTATTTTCTCCAAACAATATTTTAAAAGGTAGTTGAATTGAAGAAAGACTCAAATTCTACAATTGACCTCTGGTGTTCCTTCAGTTAGTACCAGTCTGGTACCAACCAATGGCACCTCTTAAGCTAGATAAGTTTCTTTTCACTTAGAAAAACGAAAAAAAAAATGAAATTGCTACAATTTTTTCACAGCAAGTCCTGAATTTGAAATTTTACATTTATGTTTATGTGTATTTAGGGTGTTGGCATAGAGCCTTTTGCTTACGGTGCCTTTTGAGAGAATGTTTGGACTACATTTTAGTGGAGCAAAGAGCTGAGAAAACCATGAACCTGTGACCAGTGGATTTTTTTAAGGCATCCACAAACACAGGGTGAGGTAAATCATAACAGCAGTACGGTTTTCTTAAGTGCAGAGAAGAAATGTAAATGGATACAACTATAGGTTGAGTGTATGGAGGTTAAAAAAGGTTTTAGATCCACCAATACATTGGAGAGAATCTCCAAGTTTCAAAGACAACTGGAGAGAAATGGGACAAAGATGTTTGGCTGCCAGTCTGACAAAAAGAAAACCTTTATGTGAGTGTAGTAAAGGACCAAATAAATACAGGTCAGAATGTGTCTCCAGTAACTAGAATTAGGCATTTGAGTTTCTTGTGTAAGAATAAGACCATGTTTAAATAATAAAAAAAAAACCTCCCACCTGGAGTCCACTATTCTGTATATAAGGAGCATGGCCACTGACAAATATAGTTGTAGCTCCTCCTCTTATTCTTCCCAGAAAATCACCATTTACAAAAAGACAACTTATTGTTTGTTAAATAAATGTCTCAAAATATCTATCCAATCATCTTTATCCTATTACCTGTTACCAAGTTGCAGAGGTGGCAGTTTCTATGACCACCACCTGAATCACACCACAGCATACCAGCTCCTCATAGAAATTCCCGTAGGTTTTTAGCCCAGAAGGTTTTTAGAAGAAGCCAACCACATGCGCTGGAATTTGATTATGCCCAGGATGTGAACCCCGGAGTTCTACACCAATGAGGGAGACATTGGTTCTGAGCCAAAACACCACTCCATTGGAATAATACAGCCCAGTGGGCAGGTTTCCATAGTAAAACATGGTACTTTCTCAGTCATTTGGGTCATTTTAATCAATGGGATTCAGGAATCAGCTGTTGGAACATTCTGGTTTGTTGAAGAAGTTTCACTTCATCAATCAATTTTTGCTGCTCAGAAGCAGCAGCAAAGATTTGTAAGATTAGTTTGGCAGGCCAGATTAAAATGCCAAACCGGCCACATCTGGCCCCCGGGCCTTTGTTTGCTCAGATCTGGCCAAAGCCCTTGGTGTATTCACAATCATTTTTAATGCACTCCGCATTCACACATATGAATTGCAGGAAATAAATAAATAAAAATTAGAAATTAAAAGCCCATAACAAGAGGGAGGTGAACCCCATGTGAACCAGAAGTGTTAAAACTTGCAGGATCACTGGTAATGCTGCTTTGGAGCTGACCAAACAGCCGCTTCATCTCAATCTTTCTCATCCTCATCTGCCCTTGGGGAGGTCTTGTGCAGACCAGTTGATTAAAAATCACTTAGTGTAGAGCACAAACAAAGCTGTCAGCCTTCAGCTTGCCCTTGGGATTGGAGAGATGGGGAGGCAGAGGAGGGCGGCAGAATGAACAAACAGAGATGAAGGGGAAGGGGATGAGAAGAGACACAGTTGAGTCTGCTGATCTGAGATTTTAGAACTGGACAAAGAACGTAGAGAGTGAAATGCAGAGATTAGGGCTTTATTTTATGACAGACAGGATCTTTACTGCATGACCGATAATGGCAGCAATATCTACTTCTGCTGGTATAAAAAAAATCAAAAGCAGGAAAGAATGATTCCTGCAACAACAAGTGGCAATGTTCACTGCGAAGGTTGGCCTTCGTCAAACTGGTCAACACATCATGGCTTTCAGCAGCCTAATTGAAACAGTGTTAATTAGCACATGTATGTGTACACACACACACACACACACACACACACACACACACACACACACACACACACACACACACACACACACACACAGCTGCTCTTGACAAGGGCAGGGCAGCACATCTCCAACGGTCTACTGGCCTTCACTACCAGATGGTGGTTTCCTATTGGTTCTTCTATCTCAAGATCACACAAGATCTTGTTTTCAGGAGTCGTGAGGACAGAGATGGTGTATTCCCATAATCCCTTATTTCAACCCTTGAAAAATGTCCCTACATCTTGACCTTGAACTCTTGATCTGGAACAATGTCCCTTCAAGCACCTTCATAGTCAAATTTTACCAGAAAACAATCCTTTACAATGAATATCTCGCAAGATTAGAATCCAAAAATAATAATAAAAAAATTCAAATGAGGGAAAGGAAAACTTTGGAGTAGCAAGGACTTTCCGTACTGTCCTTTGAGCATCACCACCTTAGCTATCAGTAGAAAGCCACTATGCTGTTATTTTACTTGTGATGTCAAATACACTTTTATTGATATTTGACCTGCATTGTTTGAGATATCTTGTATACGTTTGCTCCTTGTCCTTCATCAGAGAATCTGAAGTCAGCCTGACCTCCACTGAAGAGATTTTTCCGACATCACAAACAGAAGATCAAAAGTCTGACAAAATAAAAACTTCAGCAAGACCTGCATAAAACAATGCTGACCTGTTCCAACACCCTATGAACATTGGACCAATATGAGGAATTTCCCTGAGGAAGAAAGTTAAGGGCACAGACAAAAAAACATGGGACAAAAAAAGACAAGTGCAGAACGAACGAAAAAAGGGTAAGTTGAAAAGAGGGAAATGGAGCAATAAAGATGGAAGTCCCTTGAGACACAGGACCAATGTCACCCCCTCAACAACAAGGGACAGCAACAGTGAAAGGGACACTGGCATTAACAGTGTACACAGAAAGAAAGACCTTGTTTGGAAAACCACTGCCTCCCCCTAGCCACAGGGGCTGCTCTGTGCCTCAGTCTCTCTCATTGCTGTTGTGGCTGTCCATCCAATTTCTGCTGACCTGTATGTGGTTGGCTGGACAGAGGTGAGCACACAATCTCCCGACGCCCCAAACACAGAGAATTGAATCACCTTTGTTCTGACCTTCCTAAAATGATGCATCATCTATCTGCGCACCCCACCGTAGAGCAGTATATTCAGGGCAAACAGTGACCCCTACACGGCCTGCAGGTTACCCAGATCACTGCCCTCAGCTGCTGGGCAACAAGACCACAACCTTTAGAAGACCCTGTCAAACCTGTGATTGACACATGCCCCGCCTATCCTGACCAACGTTCACGGCCTCTCTGGCAAATTGTCTCCAAAGCCAGACAGTCAACCGTATCTTGCCTTCCCATTTGCTCTCTTGTCATCTTCCATATGTCAATTTCACACATACACACACACACACACACACACACACACACACTGAGTGACATGTGAAAATAAACCAGCTTTGTCTCTTTGACCTAATTAAGACTCTAAAGAGAGTCACATTCATGTCGATGATTAAAATTGAAGAGTAACACATTTTTTTTTAGAAAAGTAAAGTGTAAAACACAAAATATGTTTGACAATGAACTTATTTACACCTTTACATGTTGATGTAAATCTGCCTGTGACTATATGTACATAGACAGGTGCAGTACAGGATTGTTAAGTGCTTAAGAGAGCATTGTTTTGGGATTTTTGGAGGGCATATCACATCGTGTTTTTGGTAATTTTTGCTTGTTTGATTACTTTTTTTTGTTGTTTACAACCTGGGTAATACTATTTGCTCAGATTTTTTTTAAATGGGGCTCCCCATAGAAAAGTTTAGAAAACGGTTGTCTATAGGCAATCAAAATTAGACTGTTTGATTTTCCTTTTAACACAACAAAATGTGATTGTGATTGAAATGTGATTTACCCCACCACCAAAGTGAACATTGGCTAGCTCTGAGTGAGTGGGGACAGTGCTATGATCAATGCACCTCAGTGGTGACTTGGCAGCTGGTGGACTTAAACCTGAAACCCTTCAAACCCATCCTGGCTTCCTTAACCACTAAGCCACCGCTGCCTCAAGAGGAAACATTGTCTCAAGATTAAGAGGCTTTGAGCTAGGAGCAGCAGCAACAATGTAGCATGATAAGGTTCCCAGTTTTGAGTGTAAACCAGGGCTTTGACCGTCTAAAGCAGAGGTGTCAAACTCAGTTTCACTTTGGGCCAAATTTAGAAACTGTCAACTTTAGTACACTTTAGATACAATCTTGCGGCCCTAATATAACTACAAAGTGGGCCAGATTTGGCCCCTGGGCCTGAGTTTGACACCAGTGGTCTAAAGGAATGAAAACTGGAAAACTCCAAGCTGGCATTTTGCTTGGAACAGAAAGAAAACCAACAATATCTAAAATTTGCTTCCATCGCTTATCTAAAAATAATGGTTACCAAATAATACCTATTATATTTCGTTCGTTAAAATTCCAGTGTAGCCTACAAAAGTCCTTCATCGCTGTAAAAAGTTACAGGAACAATATCTGTGTTCTAACCAGTTCAGGAACATCACTTTCCGTTTCTGTTAGGAACTGGCAAAAAAATCTGGTTGAAAGCCATGACTACCAAAGACATTTCAGGAGACTGACTTATATTATTGGCTACAAAGGATATATAAAGAACAAAAATAAAACTGGTATGATCCATTATCATTAATACAATTCTTGAACAAAATTTTTGTATTTGTTCCTTGAACCGGTCCAAAGCCCTGGTTTAAACTAGGTACTGTTTACCTACGCCTGTACTCGTACCTACATGTATCAAAACCAGCACTTCAAATAAAGAAATCATTACTATTAAAGTCATCTAGGTCAACTAGCTAAGTGGTCCCCAACCACTGGGCCGGGGACCGGTACTGGCCCGTGGGTGAATTGGTGCCGGGCCGCAGAGAAATAATGTTTCCTTTTGGTCCCATGCCCTGAGCATGGTATCGTCCCTATCGTTGGTCAATACCCAAAATCAACAAAAGGACAATAGAATGGCTAGGAGTCCATCATCAAAATTGCAACTATATTTGATTAGGAAATATTTTTTCAGTGAAGACAACAATAATCAACTCAAAATGACGCAGATAGAATTAACTGTTTGCATTCATGCGTCCTTGATACAAGATACTAACATTGTATACCGATCTGGTAGCAGATAATTATAGGCTGTGTGCACTTGCAGTTTATTCGGGTAGGAGGATTTTATAGGTAGGAAAATATTTCAGAACAACGGAAATATCATTTTATTTATCTGCCACAACTAAATGACCAGTCCGTGAAAAAAAGCACCAGACATCCGTGGTGCAAAAAAGGTTGGGGAACACTACTCTAGATCATCTTCTAATGGCTCTGGTGAATACCTTAAATTTTAAGAGGCCAAGAATGTCAGCAGTTTAGAGGTATTTCATCATTTTGGTATGATAGAGTATAAGGCTAGAATAGAGTGAAAGGCTGTCCAAGAGAATCACTTGGAGGAAGCTATATGAAGTTTTTATTGAGTCCCATGTGACACAGGGTTAAGGTTAATTGAAGTCAAAAGTGTGCTTGTGAATGTTATTACTGAAACAGAGATATATATATATATATATATTTAAATATCTGCATTTAGCAGATGCTTTTAAACCAAGGGTGCCCACACTTTTTTGTCTTGTGAGCTACTTTTCAAATAACCTAACTGAAGTGATCTATCTAGATTGAAAACTCTGAACATATTTACCATATATAAAAACTGGATATCTTACTCTATACATAATGTTATATATATTTGTTACATTGTCTGACTACCTATACGATTCTCACTTCAGCCCCTTATTTTTTATGTTATTGCTACAGATCTACCAACACTCCTTAGGAGATCTACTAGTGGAGCCCAATCTACCTACTTGGTACCCCTGCGCTAACCCAATACGGCTAATGGGGGAGAGTTAAACCCAATTAAGCATTTCTCTGAGGATTAACAGTCATCCAGGTTACTGAACATAAACCCGACATTATCAAGCAAGGGGTTCTTCTGGGAATGGAACCAGGGCTCTTTGCGCTATGGTCCAGAGGCAGACGTGCTAACAGGTAGACCAGGGAAATATTATAAAGGAGGCTGCTTTTTGGATTTTTTTTTTTCAAAGGAAATAAATCATTAGTAAGTAGTGTCCAGTTGGTTATAAGAGAAATTAAGTTTGGATCTATAAGTTGCATGCTCAACAATCCTGGTGTTTTTAACATATTTTTAACAGTCAGCTATTAGCTAACTGCTTTGAAACACGTGTAACTACAGACTATTTACAAGATTTGAGAACTTTACAAGAAGAATAAAGTAGGTGAATATTGCTACGGAGAAGAAACAGCCATTGGAACAGACCCCCCCCCAAAAAGGAAGGATAACTAAGGTGTTGACTATGGAACACCAACCTTGTTTTCTCTGTTTTGCCACTTGTATCTCAACCCTTTAGAGTGTGTGCAGTGCTTGGATAGAACTTCAGCTCCGGCTGACATGATAACGCGGCCACAAAGAGAGTGTGTGTCCGTGTGTGTGTGCGCTGACTAAACCAGGACGAACACAATGACTGTCAATCTGCCATTTTTACTTTACTTTACTTTCCACGTGATATCGTGATCGATTTTGAACAGCCGTGATCACGCACCGCTCATCGTAAAACCACCATTTCTCCCATGCCTTTGCTAAACCCACCGCAGAAATTGAACCCGCAAATCAAACACACACAGTCGCGCATTTAAAAAACGCACACAAATTGTGGCTACAGAGAAAAAAGGGAAAAAAAAAAAAACAGTTGCACACAAGCACAAAAAGAGGGTCCCTGCTGTGAGAAAAAGAGCTACAGTACTCCCTACATCAACAGTGGCCTAGATAAACACAATACGCACAAAAGAGTCACCCCATGAAAATAACCCTCCATCTAAGCATCACTGCACTTATCTACTCATAAACATAGGGATAAATCAATTCAGTAAGAGACTTTTTTTTCCATCTCTCCCTCTCATTTCAAATTACAGCTCTGGGACCAACGCTAGCATGATAGCATAGGTCAAATTCACTAACCTCCTTTCTCCATGGCAACAGTCTACCTCTTGCAAAAGATAAAAAAAAACCTCAGCGTGATTGTTGAAGTCATTGTGAGACTTTCTTTTTTTCCCCTTTTTTCTATCACCTATAAATCCGTGTGCCGAGTGTGCTTCTCACCGTTCAACCATTTGACAGCATGCATATACATGTGTATTTTTTTTTTGTATCTGTGTTTGTGTGTCTGTATGAGAGATGACAACCCTGTTATCACAGGGCTCTGTATTAGCATTGCAGTATCTCACCGCTTTGTTTTACTCTGACCTGTATAATCAGTGTCACATTAGCAACACAACAAATCAAACGACATGAGTCTCCCCCAACGGCAACCTCTTTTCCTCGCAGACACAGCCACACATGCTTCAGGCACTGAATGTCCTCCGTTAGACTCCCAGCTGGCCACCATACTGTGTCAAACAGTTGCTAATTAATAAGATATTACACAAACGGCTAATTTAATTACCTCTCATTCAAAACCGTAGGTCAAATTAAAAAGAAAAGGAAAAAAAATCCTGTTAAGCCTGTGTATTTACTCAATATGAGAAACTGAAAAGTGGCTTCTTTTTGTGAAATAATTAGAATTCACTACTAAGTTATTAATAACATAACATTACTCAGTCAGAGCTGTAAACTAAGTACTGTATCCATAACGCAACTGAACTTAGTAAAAAAAGTGAGGAAGTTCCCAAAAAAATACAAGTACAAAGAAATAAAGAACTCAATACTAATTAATTAACCACATTCCCAGAACACGCAAAAAATAAACTGAGCACAAGGATAAAGTTAGTTGTTTGACTTAAAAAAAAAAACCAAATACCGTTTTTCCACAGTTCACTTTGAAGGTTATCAAAAATATTCCCGTCTGTTTCCAGCTGTCAGAGCACACAGAATTTCTGAACCTGTCTCTGTGCCCCTCGTGGAAAACAGAAAGTTACGGTATTTATTTTCAGGTTGTAATTATTAAACATTGGGGATAATGAGAACATTTTAATTCGTTTCTCAATTTAATTCTCAAGTCTGATTATAGTCTGCCAAGGCCTGTGAATGTTACATACTTAAGAAATATTTGATTTGGCTTAGGTAATATGAGCAGCAGTGAAAAAAAATCTTGTGTTTTCACGTCAGCATCTGTTCTCCTTCTTACTGTAAACCTTTCAGAAAATGTAGGGAAAGAAGCTGAGGGGGAAGGAAGAAATTCAGAAGACGGGAGAAAAACAGGAAGGAAGACAAGAAGGAAGGGAAGGAGAGACGGAGACAGATGGGCTGAAAGGAGGCGTGCAGTAAAAGACGCTGAAAGGAGAAGAAGAAGAAGTTCAGTGGATGGATTTGAGTGAGGTGAAGGAGGCGTGCCGAGGAGATCCAGCTGACATTGGCGGCTGAGTTCATGAGACGTCGATGATTAGCCAAATCCTGCTAATCAATGACGCATTCACGCCAGTTCCTGCTCTGATGCTAAAACACTAATTGGTCCATTCTACGGCAAACGGGGGAGATGAGCTTCCCACTTCTGTATGAGCTCTCGTTGACACCGGGAGCACATATGATCGAGCACACACACACACAAATACACACAGGCACACATGGAATGTGACATGCATAGACTGATACTGTACATCTGTATGAGAGACTGCTCCATAAAAAAAAAAAAAAAGAAAAAAAAATGGTCAAATTGAGGCTGATTCAATTTGAGAGTGGATGAAGAGCAGGGGATCCTGTTTGATTCACTCAAACAATCAGGAGAGAATGGGATCCCAAAGCGGGCCAGCTTAAACAGCAGAATGGGCAGAGGTGCGGGAGGTAGAAGAGGTGGACGGAGGGGAGGAGGAGGAGGAGGAGGTGAGGGGCTGGGGAGTGGAGGGGGGTAGAGAGGGAGCCCTAAATTCAATTTCACTTTGTTGAGTATTTAGATAATGTTTCCTAATGTAATGTTGGCTGTGAGTGGCTACAAAGGCACCGCTGCCGAGGGCCAGGCCTTTGCGCCATTGTGCAGCAGCAGCGCCACCAATGTCTGTGCAGAGTCACTGCATTCAGGGACCATACACCTGCCGCTGCAGCAAACCTGTGTCTTAATAGCAGGGTTTCCTGCGTCTCTGTTGATGACAGATGCTGATGATTGCACATCACATGAACCTAACACTGACGGAAACACTTATTACGCCTGTCGTCATTAAACGTATATACATATGTTTAGCATTCATGTAACTCTGCGAGCCTGAAAGTAATAATTATTATTTTCTCAGGAACCTGTAAATCTACGTTAAATGTTGGTGAAACTGTTTTTATCTTGTTTTTTTAATCTGAACATTTCAGATAATTTCTTGCATAAATATAGTAGTTGTGCACAATGACATACTTGGTTGGGCTGCACTTAATATTAATGTTTTTTTTGCTGTATATTTCTGTGTCTAATTTGGAGCTTTATTCTGGAGTTTGACTGAGAAAAAAAAAATCCAAAAACTAAAAAAATTACATATTTTAGCAAAACAACATCTAAAACTTACCAGGAACACATAAATGTATTTAAATTTTTTGGCTTTCACTGTTACTCTAAAAAAATATTCTGTTAAGAAAATACAGGTCAAATATACTTTTCGATTATTTAGCCTATGATTTGTACTTTTATCGTAGAGTATTTTGGATTGGTCCAGGGTAATATTAAGAAATTAGGTATCCATCCACAATGGATGGTTCTATATACACGTAATAGACATGTTAAATTACAGATATTTTTTCTGGCCTGTAACTAATAAACGCAGAGAGAAACTGAGGCATTTCTATTTTATGGATGCGTTCGGTTTTTTGTTGCTCTTCTTCGGGCGGTGGTGGGTGTTCGCGGGGCTAACACTCTAACAGGTTAAAAGAATAATTGGAAGTCTATTTACGCCAAACAGCCTCTCCTGTGCACATAATTACATCCACTCATACACATGTGAGCAGACACACTGCCACATACTGCGCGAGAGGGAGAGCGACATAGAGAGAGAAGAGAGTGAGTGAGAGAGAGAGGGGACAGAGTGAGGGGGAGGGAGGGAGAGAGACTGCACTAATATTTAGTTAGTAACAGTCATGTGTTTGAGTGAACCCTCCTCTTGTCCTCCTCTTCACTGAGGAACACTGTTAACCACTGGCATTCACTGAGAGGAATACATGCGGCAATGACTCTACCCACAATGCCTTGTGTGTCTGTTTGTGTCTATGCACTTGCTTTTGTTTCCTGTTTATTTTCAGCATTATAGCAGTGTTCCTTTTAAGACCACTAGTCCTAACTAAACCTAAATCTAACTAGGTCCAAAGACATTTTAAGTTCATATATTGGGATGAGAATGGAAGTTTTTCTATGGCCAAAAAAAAAAGGACGTTTCTTGTAACATGAAAATAAAACAGAGTCAGACATTTTTCCTTCTTAAATTAAACACAAAGAACAGAGATATCCAGGTATGTTCTGCACATGATGGCTGGCCTGATGTTCATTATCATGTTATCTCGCTCCGAAATCTCCCAACGTTCATAAAAAAAGGAACAATTTATGTTAAGCTTAGGAAAAAAGTTTGGCGAAAATATTCTATTCATTCTTTATGTTGAGGCATTTAATATAGAACTAGCTTCTTTAGTGCTTAAGGAGATTTTGTTCAGAAATGCTGGCATAGGTCAACACGCGATTGTGCTAGACCAACTGAGTAGCTCATTGACATCAGTCCAACATCTTGGACCTTGTTGGTTTGACTTGTTAAGAGGAAATCATCCTTAGTAAGTTTTCTACTGTAATGAAAAGTTCTGCAATTTCAACATGGAAATTCTCAGGTGGTTACACTACAGAAACACATCAATCCATCCAGTTTCACCTGCTTTTCCATTACTGTATCGTGAGACGCCAGTCTCCGCAACTGCCACACAAATCACACTCCACTGCACCTTATTATCGAGAAGCCCATACACCACCAGTGAGCCCACTGGAAGCCAACCGCCCTAACTGGGATTTGATCTTGCCTAAGAAGGTGAACCCTGGACAGACAGAGACATCGCCCCTGGGTCAAAGTTAAATTTAACTAAATGGAGGAAATACAGTATCTAAATAATATTAGGACGTTGTCAATTATTTTGTCGGTCCATTTCTGGTGTTGTGATCAACACGCAGGTTCATTACGACCAACACTGATTCATTGATAAGTAAGAGCAGTAAGAGCTTTCCGTACATGGGCAATATAGTAATATGAAGTTAGTTTTGTGTTGGTTTTGAACTGGTTATGCTAAAGAAACAGGCTGTGCCTTAATTGATTGGAGCCAATGAAAAGTCCTTCAATTTAAAAGACAGTAAATGATACCGTAAAAGCTTTAGGTATGAACTGTAAATGTATATATCATTGCTATGTTTTCATTCAAAAAAAAAAAAAAAACCTCTGTTTCAATAAGATAAAAGCATGAAACTAAACTAATGCTGTGAGTGATTAGATTGCCAAGCACTGTAACGTTGATGGAGTTTGGTTTTGACAAATTCAACAAGATGCGTGATACCTTTAGAAACAGGAAGTGCATTTTATATTGCAGTTTCTGAAAAAAAAAATCTTATTACATCGTTTAACATCACATAACATTTTAATTGTGTGTATAGGTAGGTAAAAGGCAAGCTCATACATAATGAATCAAGTGATCAATGTGCTTGATGACAGGTGATATGCAACAGTTTCTGCAGAAATATTTCAGTCTTTCCTCTTCTTTTACTGTACACACCAGGGCTAATAAGGTTATCAGTTCAAATCAGCAACTCAGCAGATCTCAGCCGCATGTCACCCAAGATAAGTTAAAACACACACATGCACACACACACAGTGTTGTGCGTAGCCTTTGTCAATAGGACGTTAAGGGTTTCGGCACTAATGACCAGTGTAGAGATAAGAGGGAAGGGGTTAATGTGTTGCTGTGGGTGATCAAGATAAGACCGATCCCTTCAAACCTGCACACAATGAGACGGCTGGAGCAGCAGTCGGGACACACACCAAAATAAATATCAGCGTTGATCGTATTTCATGTAGCAATACATTGGTTCATGTCAAACAGTCCACTGATCGTCCACCGATGTACGGCCCACATAGATGAGAACAGTAAAAAACAAGCTCACAGCAGCCATCAACGACACCGGCCTGTCGGTGCATCAGTGAATATATGACCCTACCACACAAAAGATCTTTGTTCAGAAGCCCTGACAGCTCCAGCCAAAATAAGTGCAAAATCTATGTTTTCTTAACAACGGTGAACGATGCCACTGCCTGTGTTGTTTTCTCTAATGCACAGAAATAAAACAAGAATATCAGAGTGCACAGTGCTGATTTCATGGTGGTTAAATAGACAAAGAAAGAAAGCAAATAAAAACAGAGTCAAGTGTGGGGCAGGGACCCTTATGTTGATGACATTTGTAGCTTAATTTCTTTCTACAAAACTCTATTTGTTTTTTACTGGATTTGAGTGACAGGAAATGACATCACAATACACAAAATGAATGGCCGATAATTTTAATCAATAATTGCTATGACCTCAAACTGAGTTTGTTAACGTCTCATAATTGTCAAATACAGTGCGTTTTCTGGTTTTAAATATATTTCTCTTCATTTTGTCCGTGTTATATTTTATTGTTCCGTAAAAAAAATAAAACATGTGCAAAGCACTCACATCAGTTACAAGTTACATATCTTTCTGATCAGCAATATACAGAAAAAGAAATTCTGTCCAAGTTAGAAAATGTCATTTTTCTCTGTTCTTATTTCTTAAATTGTGTTAAATTAAAACGACCACTTACAGCCATGTTTGGTCACAGTGAATGCTCAATACTTCTTGTTAAATACAGATGTATATATGTATATTTAAAATATTTATACATATGTATAAATACAAATATATACAGAATATATATACATATATACATACATATAAATATATATGCATGTATATATAACCTTTAAAAAACTGCTGTTCTGTTTCTGATGCTTTGGTGTCACATCTGTGTGTTTACAGAGGACAGTTAACATACACTCTGTCTTTAAATAACTTCTGTCCTGAATTGAGCAGAGCTGAGTCACTATTTAGAGCGTATACTGATATGGTTTACGGTCGAGAATGAATCAAAATGCAACTGCTGCAGGTCATTTGAAGTTTAAAAGGTTTTTAAGAAACACAATTTCAGACAACCTTTGAGGTGCGAAGAAATAAGGATTTTGGAGGCATACACACTCTTTCTCTGTCACACACACACACACAGAGACCTCACTTCCTCCTTGAGTGAAAGTGCCATGAAATGGCTGCCTCCCCATCTGTGTGGCCGGCTGGGTCGGCTGACATTTGGACACTTGTCAATCATCTCTTTCAATAGCAAAGCGGCAGGAAAAATAGAGTCGGGGGGTCAGCGACTCAGTGTATTGCCATGGCAACGACTGCACTGAAGTTCATGTGCCTGCTGGGACTGTATTTCTTTGTGTGTGTGTGAGTCTGTGTGAGTGTGTGAGTGTGTGTGTGTTCTTGCGAAGCCAATTGTTCCCCATCAGCCAGAGGCAAATACTCCTCCCATTTAGCTCTTCCACCTCTCACCTTGCAACCTCTTATGGCGATTTAGCCTCACCTCCTGCCTTCATACCCTCCCTATTTTTTTTTTTTTACCTTTCTCCTCTAACCACTGGTCAAGTGACCAGACCCTGCAGGAAGTAGCCAAAAGTATCCAAAAAAGGAGTACTTAACCTTTACTTGCCTCAGTCACTCCCTCTTTCGGCCCCTTGGTCTCTTACACTTTTCCTCCTTCTTTGGTTCTCCATCTTGCCAATTTCATATACTATTGTATTTTTTAGTTAAATTTCCAGACCTTTGTGCAAAAAAAAAATAATAATAATCAATTGCACAGGCACAGAGGCAATAGGAGTTGCTAAAAACACCACAGTTTTAAAGCAGGGACATGTCGTACATTCTCTCGTGGCCCATTCTACTTTGTAATACGTCAAATTTGTTTTTCATTGTATTTATACGTCTATCTTCCACAAAATGCTTATAACTTTGGCATTCTAGTATTTAAATCTTTATTATTGCATGACATAAACTTATCATTTATCTTATAACACCTGACCTATCTGCCTGTCACCTGACCAATTTTAGGACCAATTGTGGTCAGTGAAAAAACGTTTATCCACACCTACTCCAGTGTGGTATAAAAGAAGATATTTAATATGGTTTTTAACAAAAAAAAAAGGTTAAATAATCAAAACTGTCTGTTCTAACTGGCAGGCAAAGGGATTTGAGTTTAACGTACAGTCCCTGCTTCTCGGTGAATTTCAGTTCTCACCAGTTCACATGGATATTCAAATGTAAAAATGAAAAGTGACAGCTGTAGTTGTTAGGCTTTCATCACATGTCAGAATTGTAGCAATTTCCACTTGCTTTATAGTGGCTGAGACCTGTGCATCCTATTTCAATATACATGGAGGACCTTGTCCTGTGATTAGTTAAAAAAAAAAAGAAAGAAAAAAGAATGTAGTGTGAGTGTACACATAAACAGAACAGAAAAAAAAACATAAATGTAGTTTCTACTCCAGTGGTGGTCTCTTTATGGGATGAATACTGGGGATAATTTGTGTCCTCAGCCAGGGAAAATAGCTCAGATTGAGCCACGGACGACAATCCGCTGACCTGTTTACTGAACACTTATCGCAGAGAGGTTCACCGCCACTATTCATCCTTCTGGGGCTCCAGCTGCCACACATTAGCACACAACTAGTTCCTATCTACCCTCACCTTAATGACGGCACAGTCTGCAGTGACAGCAGTCTGACAAAAAAAAAGAAAAGAAATTCATTGCAATTTTTTCAACTCCAAATGGTCTGCAAAAGTTGGACCACTGGGAATAAACACCTTTCATTTCAATGTTGACATACGCAGTATTTACACGGCAGATATTGGGGATTTGATTAGTTGGCGGGCCTTGCGCCAAACTTCTGTTGCATTCAAGAACAATGAGGTTTCTTTTGGCACAACAATAATGGCTCTTATTTTAAAAAAAAAATGAATTGAAAAGAGAGGTAGAGAAGAGGTGGCCAGGTTGTACGTGTGCTAATTCCTCGTCCTTCCTCTGCCTGTAAACCTGTGACTTTCAGGAGTAGAATCTGCTGCTAATAGCTGTTTGATGTGGATTAACATGCTCCATTACCCCAATGTACCAACACTGCCAGAATCATTACAGAGCACGTGCGCGTGCAAACACACACAAACACACAGATGCCCATGTCGTGACAGCCACTGGCTCTACTGCGTCCAAATCTCCCCCCAAACAAGGCGCGCACGTCCACGTGTCTCCCGTCCAACATTCTCCCTCTTCCCCATTCCCATCAATGGTCAGGGCCTGCCTGGAATGGCATAATTCTGGGGGATAATTCGTGGATAATTTTGGGATAATCTCCAGCAAACCATTCGGAGCGGTGCCACCCGGTTTGCCCGCAACCTGATTACCAGGGTCTGAATGCCAGCCACTTGTAGTGACCGAGGCCGCCAACAGCCACTTTGCTGCATGCAAATTAACGAAATCGCCAAACAAAACAACAGGACGAGTAGCTGCAGCGGGAGAGACGGACGGTTCTGTTTGCACAGGTATTCAATAAAACCCCATCAGGTCAGAGAGGCTGGAGGAGCAGCGTACACAAACACAAGCACAGAGCAACTGAATGTAAACACATACATGCCTATGGACTGGACCCAGGCGCGCACGCGCAAACTTCTAAGCGTTCCTCTATGCGCGACTGCCATCTTGTGGTGGGTGAGAGCGTGTAATTAGGGACGAATGCGTGCCCTTTACTGTGAAATGAAATCAAGTGTGACATTATTAACGAATCTGTTTTGCGTCACAAACGGCAACTGGAAAAATCCCAGTTCAATTTTACGCTAAGATTAATCAACGACAACTAACGTGACGCAGTTTTCGCGTTTTCACCACCTAAGCATCCTGATAAAAAATATGTTTTTTTTTCGGTGACTCTATAGTTCACACTGTCACAGAATATTCTCATCCATCCATGTCCTTATTTAGTCTGCCTTAAAACTAACATCGTATCTGCTCTGCTGCAAAACTGTTTCATACGCTGACAAATGCTGACACCTAGTGGTATAAAGTAAAAACTGACGCTGCGATAAGTAATGGCCAAAACAAAATTAAAATGCATTCACATTAAACTTCAAAATAAGGGAAAGTTAACACATTTTTTTTATCTATTGATACATGACTACCTGGTATTTATTTATTACTAAGTAATCGTTCTCTTGACAGCTATTAATTATCTCTACGTTATTCAATAAAAAAAACACATTTACAATTAACTTATAATTATTTTTAAATATTATTTGTGAAGAGGAATCTGTGTAAAAAAAAATGTTTGCTCTCAAACCCTAATTTATCACATTTTAAAACGTTGTTCTGTTCACAAATCAAAGAAAATTCAGTTTGTTGACGAATTTAATGTTTGACACAGTTGACACATTTTCTCCCAAACAATTTCTTTAAACAAATTAAATCTTTCAACAACACATTGACGGGTGTGCCATTTCAGGGAGAGTACAGACAGATGTGGATGCGTGAACTTTTTTGAAATAGGTAACTCAATATTTGGAAGCCACTGTATTGTTTAATGTTATTGAAAAACAAGTAAACACAAAAAAATGGCAGGCAGACTATGACAGACACAGCAAGGAGACAATATTTTTTTTTTTTTTTTTTTACAAATTAGAGTTGATTTGTATGTCTATGTTACTCAGTCTGAAGGGAAAACCCCCTTGGACGTTGCATCAGCATGCAAACATCCTTAACATGACTACTCCTCCCCCTCAGATTTACTCACCAGAACTCCATCTGTCTCTTTTGCAGTAAAAAAAAATTCCAACGTGGTCCAGATTGTCCTGGACACCCTGGTCTTTTACTGTCACAAAACTGTGTTTAAGGTAGCACGCAAGATATGGTCTCCAGAGTCACTGTTCAGTTCACATAAAGGAGCTTGGATCAATGAAAGACAATCCGAGGTCCTCTCAGTCCAAAGAAAACTTCTGCGATGCAGCACCAGTTTGTAGGGATGACATCTAATCCTGAATATGTCCACGTGCCAAGGACGCTCACCTGTTTATCACGTGTCCTAAACTGTCCATGGTCCGCCCTGTCAGACAGACTCTCCTCCAACCGACTCCCTTCGTCTTTTAGCCACCGCCTGTCATGCGCTCACTTCTTTGCTCTACTCCACTCCAACACTCTCCACTCCACAAAGCTTTGCACTGTCCACCCTTTTCTCCTGGACGCCGGTCTCGCTCGCACACCTCCTTCACCCGCTGCCGCCAGCCCATCCCAGTCACCTGTAGGCTCAGAGATACTACAAACCACTTCCCGTTCTCCTTGGCTCCTCACCTCGCTCTTATCTTGTCCATCACTGTCATTTTCACCTCCCTCGCTCCCACTCGCTCTCACTCCCTACTCCGGCCCACTTTTATTTCTTTGACTTCCTATAATAAGTCCTCCGCCTGTACCCAACCATTA
This sequence comes from Paraplagusia blochii, assembly GCA_016785265.1. Lineage (NCBI taxonomy): Eukaryota > Metazoa > Chordata > Actinopteri > Pleuronectiformes > Cynoglossidae > Paraplagusia > Paraplagusia blochii. Next base: position 97,597 of record JAFBJS010037848.1, on the reverse strand, counting down.
CCAATTTTCTCTGACCCACTGTTTGTCATTAGCCCCTTGTCTTTCTCCTCCCCTTTCCCCTTATCCCTCCACTCTCCATCTCCGTCTCTGCCTATCCTCCTTATATATCCCCAGCCTTCGCTTTGCCTTCTCCCCATCTCCAGCGGCATGAATATATTATTATCTACACAATAGGGCCCTGCTTATTGTTTATGAATTACCAGCCTTGCGGCCAAACAAAGCCTATTTTCATAAGAAACCTCCATTTCATTTCAGCTCCAATTAGATTGGGGGCTAAAGAATAGGAGTCCTCAGGCCTCAGCCCCTAAGGATGGCAGGTCCATTCAGCTTCATTCAATGGGGCCTTATTGCTTTCCCATACAAAAGAGCACGTGGACGGGCTTTCAGACTGAAACACCAACCAAAAATGACTGGGAGACAGTACTGTACAATAACAAATCTTTAAAGAAAAGACACTGAGTGCTTATCCCCCCATCCATCAATTCATCCCTCACTCTTCGCTTTCTTCTTCTCCTCTGTTCGTATATTGTGAGACCTGGACATTAATGACAGACAGTTGAAAGAAGGAAAAAAAAAAAGCGAGTGAAAGAAAGAGAAGAAGAAAGAGGCAGAGCAGCTCAGTTTTTCACAATACATGTCAAGTCTAAATGATCACTGGCTTCTGAATAGACAGAGGGAAGGGAGAAGAAGTGAGTCGTGTGTGTGTATGTGTGTGTGCATCTGATTGATTTGCTGCTTTGAAAAGAGAGAAAAGAGTGAACGAAAAAGAAAAGACCTTGATGCTTTTTCTGCGCGCCACAATAGTCGCGGAGTCTGAGCCGTATTGTGGAGCACCCACAGTGACAGGCTGTCACTCCATCCTGGTTTGGGAAGAAAGAGGCAGCCCGAGAGTGAAGAGGTGCCGGGACAGGTCAGGAACCTTGATAACACACACCTGGTTTCACAGTTCACAAGATCTCACTCTCAGCAGGAAGACACTCCACATGAAAAGGACGTCAGCTACTGAGTTAGGTCCAGAAAAAAGTAAGAGAGGCTCCGTGAAGCCCAGGTTAACTTTTCACAAACTAAGTACGACGCACCTTTTCAACGCCCCCTGTTAATTTACAGGCACCCAGTGCTGGTTGGCCAATCACAGACTGTGACGGCCAGACCAGCAAGGTTACAGCACGATGGCGCTGGCCTGGCTTTGTCAGCCAGGATCTGCCACCCAGGATGAATGAGCATGGTGCTTTTGTTTCCTGCAAAAATATTCAACAGGAAACAAAAGGTAACTGATTTCATTACTAATGAGTGGACAAGGTGAGAGTCACAGTGAAAAGGTTGACATCTGTGCTTATTCATCCAACAGCAGCAAAAAAGGGATCATCTGCCCCCACAAAGCCGGTCACAATAACCGGGCTGCACAATAGACCTCAATACAGCAGCTTGCACACAAACATACACATTCACGCCGGCTGAATCCGTGATTCAACTTGAATGGCTTTTTTTAAAAGGTCAGGAATGAAGTGCAATCAATATCATCATCATCATCATCATCATCATAACAACGCAGAAATACAATAGCTTTTCAGTGAAAGCCAGGCTTTAGAGGCATCTTTGCTGGTATCAGCAGTAACTCTATACCAGAAGAAGTTCTCAAAAAGTGATATTATTTCACTCCTTTAATGGCATCATGGTAGTAATAGACACATGGTACATATACTGGGGCTGTTTTCAGTTGTTATAAATGTGAAATATTGCTATGACACTTCTTGTAGTGAAGGCATCAGCAAACTATGGTCCGAAGGCCAAATACGACCCATTTCGCCTTATAATCCAGGCCACCATCTTCTTCTGCTTTTCTGCTTGTCCCTTTTTCAGGGGTTGCCACAGCAAATTAATGTTTTCCATCTCCGCCTGTTCTCTGTATCTTCTACGACTCCAACTACCTCCTCCCTCACTGAATCCCTCAATCTCCAAACCATCTCAATCTGTCTTCTCTAGCTTTTTCTCCAGACCTTCCTGTCTGTGTTTTCCCTCATGCCTGATCCATCCTTGTAACTTCTGAGAAGAATCTCAGCATCTTTAACTCTGCCACTTCCACCTCCAATGTATGTCCAAATTATGTCATTAATTTATGTCACAATAATACAGATTGTCTGTCTTTTCCCAGTAATCGGCATCTCTCCAATACATGATGTGGAAAGGGATAAAAAAACAATTGTATTTCAGCCTTTATGCGTGGCTTGTCCTTTATCTTAGTTACAGTGCTTTTGTCTGCTACTGACTCTGCTTCCTGTCAAATTTTGTAGAAATGCAATAAATTCATGTTCTCATATGTGCTACGTTGTGGCCCGTTGCCATTCCACTACTAATGGGAAAGTGAGTTCCTGGCAATGTATGACCAAAACAAAAAACATACATATGTTGTCCTTTTAAAGCACCAAACTATACACAGAGCGGAGACCAAGTATATGACACACTGCTGTTTTGTTGTTGGTTTTCCCACTTACAAAGCATATAGGTATGTAATTTTTATCAAAAGTATCATAAACTATTAGTGATAGAATTTAAGAGTAAAATCCTGAAAATCAATAATTAACTTGACATATTACATTTGATTGGCAAAGAGTAGAAATTTACCGATTTCATGATTGTTTAAAATTCTGACATTGACACACAGACGAAGAGCACTATGAGAAAAAATTACCAATTCTGTGTGTGTATGTATACTGTATATATATATACACACATATACATATATACACATATACATACACACACACACACACACACACACACACACACACACACATATATATATATTATAATTACTTCTACTATCTACTGCCTACTGCGTAACCACAATGACGAGATATTAAGGGTTTAGCACAAATAGCAGAACACAAATTGACATAAACACCTACTAAATTACTTATGGTAAGCGAACGTACTTTAATACTAATATTAACTCGTTTTTCACACAAATGAAGTAAAACAAATGGACTCACCCAGAGCAGTGCATTTTCTTTGGTCCAGTTACTTGCGTTGGAAATTCCTGAATATCCTATCGCGAGTAAGTCCATTCAAGTGTGAAGACCGAATACGTTAAACGTTCACCTGTATTTATATATTGAAATAGGTATTTTATCCAAACGTTGCCGTTAAAGGCAGCAACATCGTGTCTGATGCAGAGAAACTCTAATTGAACACCACCTGTGGCCGCGCTGCTACGTCACACAGGTTAGCCGCTCTGCGTGCTTTAGCATTCCATCCCACTGGGATAAAAAAGTTACAATATGTTCGCTTTAAATGACACTGTTTAGTTGAAATTTTAAATAAATAAATCCATTCACTCTGTCCATGCTTAAATACGAAAGAAAAATTTTGTGGCCAGTCAAAGTTACTGTATTGTAGACTTTAAATGTAGTTTTTATTATTTGGATTTTACCAAGTACTGCAGCTGTAGCTCAACATTATTTTTTTTTTTACAAATTTTTTGAGAAACTCAAAATAATGTGATTAAACTTTTGGATTAAAAACGCATTTATTTCTCCCAAAGGACAAAGGCTCATCTTTTTGCAGTATTTACAATATACAGTACCAGTTCTTATCTATACAGGTCCCACTGCAGGTCCTGGAAAGTCAAACTGTCAAGTGGTCAAACAACAGAAAGGACAGAGAAGATTGCTGGCACAAGCATAACTTCAGATTATAATCCCTGTGCTTAGCTTATGACAAGGAAGTAGTCCCAACAAAAATAAATTCATAAAAATATTAAATAACATACTAGAGGTGATGAAACATAAGGTTCAAGTTTAGAGATGTCCTTTACAACCACTGACATATGGTTCAGGTTCTACTGGACAGACCCTGATGGAACATAGTCAATGGAGGCAGACAGTCTTTTTCTCTGATCACCCTCCAGTGGATGAGGGGATCAATACAGTGGGATTTCCTGGTCCCTCTCCTGCTTGTTGTTGAAGGAATGTTACAGTGGTACAGATGGTCAAAGCTGCTCGACATTATATCCAAATGTTTTCTACAACATTCTGCTGCCACAAACATAGGAATTCTTTCCAACAGCTTACTAATGTGAGCCGTTGTACATCTATTTTCTTAGTGTCAGATGCAGATGACATCACAGGTTGGTCTCGTCCCATGTTGGATCATTCATGCTCTTTAAAACTCTCCTCACAACCTTCTCTAGATCCTTCCTAGCTCTCTGTTCTTCCTCCAGCGACCTCTTCATCTTTTTGTTGTCCTGCAGTCACGGTAAATCAGATAGACAAACTCAATGCAGTACTTTTAATGCAGTGACAGAAAATAGCTGAAGACATTCATTATAAAAGTATTTTTTAAATGGGTCATTTGCTTTCTAAAAAAAACCTAAATAGTTACCTGTTTCAGCTCCTGGACTTCGTCTCTTAGGGCATACACTACATCGACCAGGCTCCTTGAATGCAACATAATTAAGCATTAGTTTTTCCTACAGGAGTGCAAATCTGGATCCTTACGTCACTAAGATACTACATCAAATATTTTGCAAGGCAGTGACTTTGTGTGATATTTTGTATTACAAGACATTAATCATCCCTAAAAATAAGCTTATTTTTATGTGGATTCACTGTGGTCACTATTGTATGTCCCAGAAATATGTGTTATTACCGTACATTGTTTAATGACTTGATCAATTTAGTAACTATTCATATTTCTGCACTCAAATTAGGTCTCTCAAAAAGGTCCATCTATTTATCCATCCATCTATCGATCTACTTTATCTATCTAGCAATATACCTCCAGTAGACAGGTTGGATTAAACCTCTTCAAAGCAATTTTAAAATAAAACAAATGTGAGAATAAGAATACACATAAATCATCTCACTTTTCTTCTACCGCACTCTGTCCATTGCGACTGGGATCGTCCACAAAGACCTTCTCCTCCCCAGGGATGATCACATGAAGTCCAGCCTCCTTACGCACTCCTGTTTAAAAACAGAAAAGCACTCAAGACTTACTGCACACAGTTTTGTCTATCCTCCATCAGTACATCACCACCTGCCCTGCAGCAACGCGACACCAGGATTGGATGAAATAGTAGATTGTTAGTCATGCACAGAGGAAATCAGATAGGGAAGTGAGAGGAAATTAGAAGCTGTGATGATTTCCCGTGCACACAAATCCCACATGTCCCACCACTTTACTTTAATACAAAACTCAAAGCACTTTACACAAAAATGATGAAATCTTCAGTTGCTACAAATCATCAGTAAAGTCACTGTCTACCAAAGGACAAGATTTATTCAAAACTCATAATACAGCGTTTGGAACTCGAACACTTCAGTAGTGTAGAACAAATACACCAAAGGCGTTGTTTGCAGATAAGACATGGTCACAGCGATAGAGCACACAGAGAGGACGTTTGTCAACGACAGTGTCTTTTTACCCTGCCTGTCCCACAGTTTGACTTCAGTTCAGTAAGTCACAGAATACACCTGTTACAAAGTTTAGTACATGAAGTAGGGACATTGATTTTCTCTGACCAAATACTCAAAAGTTGAAGGTAGTATGTTTTCTTATTTTTCTCCTCAGTCTATGATGAGTGATATTTACAGAAGGGGGAGACCGTGTGCTCTTCTTGTTCCAGTCCACTCTGACCGCATCTGGGGTGAAGTGAATATTTCACATATAATCACGGCTTAATTTTTTTCCTTTTTCTTTTACAAATGTTTTCAACCCCGCAATGCTTTCAAACACACCAAAGGTGAGCATTTACACTACGAATGATCATTTACTTTACAGTAACACTGAATACTTAAGTCTACCTTCATCATACACCCAAGGTAGACGACGAAAAGTACAGATTTAACAGATTCCAACCCCCACCCACCCACTGTTGTTTTACATGATTGTGCAAAATAATTTTCCTACATTTCATGTTATAATTTAAGTGTAAAACTTCATACAGAACATTAACATTTTTAAAGGCAGAAACAGAAATGAGTTTATGCTTAAGTTAACAGTAAACAAACATTGTTGAAAAAAAACAATAAATAGCTTGTGTTAAAAAAAGTAAGAGTAAAGAAATTATTTGTCGTACATTTAACCACTGTCTCAACTTTGGACAACATTACCTTAATGTCCCTCATGTTGTTTCCTATCAGGGGAGATAGACTCTAGGATGCCAAACTGTACTTTAAATACCATCACTGGAAAAATACTTCTTCATAAAAATAGCTATTAATGTGAGATGGTGTGGAAGGCAGCCTCGTAAGTCAGACCAAATCAAGTCTGGCTTAAATGGCTGTTAGCGTAGTTGCTAGCTTAACTGTTTGATACTATGTGAAAAACAATCATCAAAAATCATCAGAGTGAGGAAGCGATGTCTTTGAAGATGTTAACCAACAAGAACTAAAACAAAACTAATTAAATTACTGTGTTGATTCTAAGCTAAAGCCAGGAGCTAAATCAAATGCTAGCGTTGTTTATGGACTGAATTATTTAGCATATCATTGGAGGGGCTTGTTGAAGACATCAAATCATGATCAGGTCCCCTACAATTATTCAAAATTATAAAAAAAAATTTAATTATACTATATATTCTATATTCTATAGTATAAGTCTTCCTGGTCTCAGGTTTCCTATAGTGTACAGTATGATTCAGAGCAAAGCACAGGTGACAATGATCATAATAATAAATTAAGGACATCTTTCTGTGTGTTTGGTCCTTAATACATTACTAATCTGCTTCTGACTTCATATAAAACAGGGCTCAAATATTTACTTCTGAATTCTTCCTAATTTCCCAATGTCTTAAATGCTGTTAAAAAACTAGATGCAACCCAGTGAATCCAAAGAAGCACAAAAACATCAGTGTCTGGTTTGAAGGTGACTGCACAACACTGTAAATGACCAGTAGAAATGATTTACTGAAGACTGGCTGTAGAAACTTGACCTGTTCAGCTTCTAATCTAATAGACAAGTGAATGGCTCTGACAGTTTTCACAGGTCTGACTCAATAATCATATTATGTCCTCAAAGGAAAACAACTTCAAATTAAAATGTTGTCTTCATTCTTACAAAACCTGCCGACAATCTGATGAGTACTTCCAGAGTGAAGGTAGCATTGTCCTCTGGAGGTTCTCGAAGTTTGCTAGTGTCAACTATGGTCGTCATAAGAAAAAAAAAAATATATATCTGCGAGACACCACTAATCAAATCTTATAACATGTATTTCATAATTTCATAATCATTCTTGGTCGATAAGCTGGTCCACGTAGCAAAGACTAATATGTGAATTTGATGTTGTCTCTCTGTAGCAGCTACAAAAGAGAACAGTGTAAATTTCACCTACAGTTAAATTTAGATAGAAAATTCCTCACACAGCAGGTTTCTGTGTTATTCCGACAGAGACTGGAAACAAACAGTGTTAATCTATGTGTAGCTTTTATACGTGAGGAGATCAAGCTGTGAAGTTGTTTAGACCATGAAAATTCCTGGATAAGAGGATCTTATTTACTAGTTTTGGGTCTGGGTCTTCTCTGGAGAAAATATGAAGACAACATTCGAAAACAAACAAAACAAGAGGAATCATGGCAGCTGTTTCCACACTTTGTTGTCTCTGTATTCATAAATAAAGTGCCAAAAATAGGCATAGCATACTGGTAAAGGTGGAGAGAAGATTAAAGATATCCTGTTGGCTTTTGTTTTTGCTGATGCATGGTGCTGCATTTCAGGAAGGACTGAAGAACAAACTGCCTTCCGTGCCTCCATTGATGCCTGCTATAAATAGCTTTGGATTTTAGGAAGTTTAGGAACCTGGTTGCTTGCCAACATAATTAAAACTCCAACTGAATCCAAAGAGTTGCATGCATGTGTATGCATTTTGAATCCTGGTTTAGGGAGGTTTGCATCCAGTGGGTTCACCACCAGCAGGAAGGTATGGGGCAGTGCAATGTGATCTGGTAGCATTTGTGCAGACTGCTCCTCCCGCGACCCATTAACGGATGAATTGATGAAAATGGATGGATGGATAGGAACCAAGTATTTGTATAAAAATAAACTCAAATTAAAGTGACAAACTTGTTTAAATTATATATTATAAGGTAGGGATGTTTTAAGTGTGATTACCTGATACCACCAAAGTACATATAGTTTTTCCTCCAATAATGCAAAAAAAAATGATAACACAATGCCTGGATTTTGCCAAATTTGATGGAATCTCACATAGGGTTCTGAGACATTTCCATCAGTTTTGGGGGCAACTGTGCAGACAATATAAATAAAATATACTGTATATAATAAATCGAATTGAAGCAAAAGTTAACATCAGACATCCCTCATGTCATGGTAGCATTTAAGCTTTTATGCCAGAACTTTGCATGTCATTTATGTGAATTCATACAACTGCTCCTGAAGAGACACCTAGTAAGTTTTAGGACTCAATGTAACCTGTGAGTGAAAAAGTTTTCCCATTCCTGCTGTAAACTCTTAACCAGATCTCCTCTGAAACCAGCCAAGCACTGATAGTCCTCCGTGACTTCACTTGAGCAAATCTGTTACGACTTGTGAAAATTAAGGGTGACATTCGGGCGTGTGAAGGAATGCACGGCGTGGGTAAGGGTCCACACAACTAACATGTGGCATCTGTGCTATGTTCGAGCTTACACACTTTAAAATTACATACTGTAGAGAAGTAGTATGTGGTAAAAACGATATACACTCCTCATCCTGAAATTGCATCTGAATATCAGACAGGAAAAGCTAAGTCCCCATCCCTCCCTCCCACCCCTGGATTCCATCTACTTCCTGTTTTCCTCTGCCCCCGCATTAATGTTCAGACGAGGGGGGGAGTGGTCACATTCAAGATAAATTAACAAGAATTACTTAACACTCACTGCATGACAACTACAGAAAGAGAGGAGGCACGTAAAAGGGAAAGTGGTGAAGGCAACAGGGAGATGCTTCCAAAATCTTTCAAACATTCAAAAATATAAATAACCAAAATAATTTAACAAAAGCTTTACAAATAAAATAGAAAATAAATACATACATTTAAAAAAAACCTAGTTTAGTATAATACACCAAAGGTTAAAAGAGGTAACTGTGCTGTTACATTACGTGACAGCACAAGGTGGCAGCACTGAACGTTCTTTAGTTCTGGTGGGAGATGCAGCTCTTGCGCGGCACTGAGCCCATCCTGTAACTGTGGGTGGTCCAGATGGAGTCATAGTCAGAGTCCTCAGACAGGTCAGAGCTCAACTCTGGCCGGGACACACTGCTGCGGCGGCCTGACGACTCCGCACAGGACCGGTCCACGTCGGCCAGCACGTGGTTGTGCATCAGGTCGGTGCCCTGCCAGGCTGGTGGAGGTGGGGCGTTCGAGGTTGAGGTTGGGGGTGAATTAAAATTAAATGCCAAGGGAAGAAGGGTGGTGGTGAGGGTGCAGTGACACGCAGCAAATGGTGAAATCATAAAAAAAAACAAAGGACGTGGTGCATGACGCAATGGAATACGTAAAGGAATATAAGCAGTATGGGGAGTAGGAAAGAAAATGTTCATAAAAATGAGGCAAAAGATGGAAAATAAAGTTCAGCAAAGTTGTGTCAAAGTGTGGAGGAGAGACAGAAAGGAGAAAATATCCTGTTAGAGAAGATCAGCTCAGAATAACAGTGTTAAAGACAGACAGAGTCACAGGTTCAGTCATAATAAAGGCAGCAGGAAACAGCAGAAGGTAAAACCAGAAATGATTCTTTCTAATACATATTCTCAGTCATTCAGGTCAGATTGAAATAGATGGACATTAACTCAGAGCTGAATAAGTCTCTTGGATCAGAGGTGAAACACTTTCTAAAACAAAAGTTAATGTCCAGTTGCCTTATAATACTCTTTCACCTTTACCATGACTTAAATGACTGTGAGTCTTTATCAAAACATGATCATTTAGTTTCTACACTATTTTAAAAAATGCATTATTCCAACTGCAGCAATCAGCGGTATCATTCAGAACAGACCAACCGATCCTCATCATAATATAAAAATACAAACAACACGGGTGTCAAGTCTGCCTGACTAAACAATGAACTTGATTTCTAACAGCGGCGTCTGATTCTTTTTTTTTTTTCAGTCTAACAGGTATAAGAAACAGTTGTGTTTTCTTACTGGAGTTGAGAGTTTGTCTGGTTTTGGCGCTGGTGCAGTAAGCCTCAATAACTTTCAAGATCTGGGCATCTTCTTCCAGAGCAGCCGTACCTGAGAGAGAGAGAGAGAGAAGCCAGCGAGTCACAAAAGAAGAAACAATATATACTCTATGATCAGAAGAGTGGATGAGATTCTTTTTTGAGTCTTATCTTATCTTCTTTCTGGGAACTGGGCCATGCTGTTTCTACTCTTGTTTACAATTCTTGAGTCATTTTGAATTTTAAAGTCAGGACATGCAGCTCTTTGAAACAAATCTACTAAGACAAGACTGATGCAGATTATAGAAAAAATGTTTAAGACAAATATGATGACACTATTTACATCACCTTAAAACTTAAATAAAAATAAATTGAACTATAAATAATAAAATAATTTGATTTAATGTTGAATTTTATGGTTACATTTCCATGTATACTTGAGACAATAAGGTATGTTTACCTTGTGGAAACATATTCATTCTTTGATTTCAATCATTTCCATTTTTTTTGGATATTTTAACAGGGGGAAATTGTATACAATTATTATACAATTTAGATCATATCTTTATGTATAAACTAAAACACATCGTCCTTTACACAAAGTCCTTAAATCACCTGTATAATTACATTTAATTTATTTTATCAGGGAGTGTGTAAAAATGAACATAGAAAAAGAAGTGTTTCTCAACCTACTTTTCCTCACGGCAAATTCCTCCTCAGACTGTTTTCTCTCAGGCTTACGCTTGGGAAGAAGTTTCTTCACACTTTTGGGACTTTTACTGAGATCCTGCAAAAGGGAACATTATCATTGTTTTTCGTTTTTATTTCAACAGAAAGGACATAGGACTTGGAGTTGAGTTGCAGTTAAGAGAATAAAAAATGTATTTAGATTCACTTTGAGATGCAAAAATACAAGAGCTATAAATACGTGAGCATACTGGCTGTACTCAACTTACGTCAGAATTCCATTCCTATGACCCACATACGATATTCATTGGAAATTAGAACTCATCTATAAGTATAAAGAACTTATGTATGTCATATGCCCATAGCGGACATAGACATAACAACATTTGTGTCAATCCCAAGGGCATCATCTTTGTATGCCCCACAGGAGCTTAAAATTCATCCATCTTAAACTGATAAATTATTTTTTAATTCCACCACAATGAACAATATTGGTAACTTCAATAATTTTTTATATAAAAAATAATTTATTTGCAACTGGCCTCTCAGGGGTACCTGGTCTTCCCTGACCTAGAACATAAAAACATCAGAAGGGTCTGACCTAAGAGTCACAATGAAAGACACTGAGATGCCTTCATATGCCGGGTTGCACCTGATTATGTAAAGTATTTGACATCATATTGGACATTGACAACAGGTCAGTTCACCTCCTTGTAGCAGAGGGCAGCAGAGGGCCGTAGAGGAGGTGCAGGCCGTAAACAGCTGAGACTCCAGGGCTTGGGTGTGTTGGGCGGCTCCAACGGACCCCACATCATGGTGCTGTGGGTGGTTCCATGCGAGGACGGGTGAGGGAGGGTGTGGTAGGTGGGGGCCACAGTCATGGCCCGGCTCTCAGCGTGACGAGACGGAGTCAGAGGATGAGAGGGAAGCTGAGAAAAAAAAAATAAAAATTGTTTGTTAATGTTTACTACAGGATGAAATGCTTGGTCACTTTGTTTCCTTGTGTCTGCTGCTGACCGTGTGGCAGGGGACACTGATGGGTTTGTGGCTGGGTGCTGTAGCTGTGGTGTGTTTGATCTGTCTGGTCAGATGTTCCACCCAGTCCTGCAGGTCCTGCTGGTTGTTGCAGACCACATTTAGACGTTCAAACAGCGCGCCTGACGAGAGACAGAGCAGCTGAGTTGAGAGATCACACTGATGAAATGCATTGTGGTTCTTGCTCATGTCTGTCTCACCATTCAGCTCAAACGCATTTTTCTGGGCTTCACAGTCTTCTAGCTTGTTCACCACCATACTGCTCAGAGGCAGCTTACCCTGAAGACAGAAAAAAAAGAAGAGATGTATGGAACCTAGTCTCCACAACACAACAGATATCTAAAGTTCTTCTAAATAGCTGACCTGAAAGATGAAGCCACTCATCCTTGGGCTGGCCGACAACATTAGGAGGACGTGAGGAAACAACATGAGGTAACGCTCGTTCTTCTCCTGCCAGGAACAAGTGTTTACAAAATTGCATTAAAAACCTGTAATTTTCTTATTAATCAACATTACACCTTATGTGTGGGTTTTGATTGTGTTTATTGACTGTGAAAGTCGCTCAAAATCTGTCAAATTGTTAGTAAAGTACAGCTCTGGAGAGCTAGAAAGCCACACTGCTTGATCCACTATTTTGTCTTCAGACAGAGAGACAGACAGATAGAACCCCACTAAAATCTCAGGAGTATCCTTTGCGAAACTATGGAAATGTTTAATAATTGTCACTGCAGAAGGTACCACAACTGAAAGTGCAGTTCAGTAAGGCTGAAAATGAGTCGATGACGCTCGTACCTCAGATCCAGGACTCTGGACTAAGACCTGGCTCATGTAGAGCACAGAGCCTAGAGTCTTGATGTCGTCTCCCTCCCACAGCCTGATGGTCTCGGTGAGAATCTGCAGCTCCAGCTCCTTACGCTTTCTCACCTCCTGGCACTGAGCCTGAAACAAAGGGAGGTAAAACATCTGCTTAATTAAGGGCTGCTATAAATTCCCTCGCTCTCTCTCTCTCTATCTATATAAAACTACACAATACAGGACGGATGTTCTGCTTACAGAGAGACTTTTGAATGATGTCATGCATTTCTGGATGTCTGGTCTGTCAGGATAAGACTCCTACGGAGGAAACAGAGAACCTTAATCGTCATACACACACCTTACAACAAAGCATACACTCAAATAAATAGTGACATTGATCCACAAACACACACCTCCATGTGTCTCTCCAGCTCTTTGAGTAAAGTGGGGTATTTGTCAATTCTCATGAAGGGTTTACTGAGACCTGTGGTCAGGGTGAGGATCCCTGGAGTGACTGCTCCTCTGCCCTCCATAAACTCCCCCAGAACCTCACTGCAGGAGGTGGAAAAGAAATGAAGGAGGGTAAAAAAAAAAAATGGAGGAACACATTGAATTATTAATGTAGGTTATCAGGGAACCTTGATGCACTGCTGTGAATGTGAATCCTCTCTAAGACTGCACTGTTTAGATTGATCAATGTAACAGAGAAAGGGAGCATTATCTGTACATGTAAAGCAGCTGTTTTCAGATTAGAAGCTGTGGCATCGAGACAGAACATGGATGATAAGGTAGTAGGGAAATAAAAAAAAAATAACTGTTGTAATATTTTCTTAATTTTTGTCTAGATAAAAGAACAGAACACACTGATCTGAACAAACTTCTTTAGAAAAATATAGAGAAATCCAACTTTTTATACATTGTGCCCTGGCAGCCGTAAAACTAAAAACAATTAATACACAGCTGCTCATTCTGCTATTGCAGCTGCCAGTGTTGGGTTTGTTAAGTGTTTATACATCACTTGTAATTACTATCTGGTTCTGCTGTGGTGTTTTTTGGTGTTTACACCATAGTTTCTGAAAATCTGGATTGCAAACATCAAGCCACAAGAATTTGACGTTTCACATCATGTTTCCCTAAGAGTTCACTATTTTACATTCTTAAAAACTTGACTTTATAAGTCTTAATGATAATATTGTTCAGATATCACTCATCTATAAAATATCCTCAATAATTGCCAATGTCCATGCACTGGTCTACACAGTGCATGGACATCAGGTTGGGGTTGATTAAAAATGTTCTAATGGTCAAATCAGCAGGTTGTATTTTTGAACATTTTCCTGGATTCTTCCTGGTCCTACGCCAAAATTAATTAAAATCCATATCCATAAATCTTCAGAGACATTTGTTCTGACATTCTCTCTCTTTTATTTGGATTTTAATTAATTTCCTCCTGTTGTTCCAGGCTACAAAGAAGGCACTATGTCTGCTGTGACACACCACAATAGGTGCTGCAGTCAGCAAATGGCAAGTAAAAAAAAAACACAGCCGCTTAACAAAGATGAATTCTCTCAGGTTCAACCATACAATATGTTATATTTTTTTTCAAAAAGACCCGTTTTGCTGTGCACTAATTCACAATATTGTGGCCAAGACCCAAACCACTGTCTAACAGCTGAGCGAATCTCATAAAAACAGAATATGTGTTTCAAAATAAGAAACATGAACCATTCATGTTTCTTATTTTACTGTACATTTGGTTTCTTCAACCAAATATACAGTAATAATATGAGTCATTTATTTTTTCATTTAGATAAACACATTTATCATTTCTGTATCTACAGTGCAATGTATTTCACTTTTTGTCATAAATCAGAACCCATTTCTCTTTCCACGTATTTTTTTGTCAGTAATGCTAGCACAGTTATCACTATTTTAAAATAGGAGACAAAATGGAGGCAAAAATTCATCCAAAAATATCAAACAAAGGAAAACAAAAGTTGCACAATCCAACTCATGCATACAGTGTTGGTTTGCGCCAACTATGCACTTTCGATTGTTGCTTTAACCACCAGGCATATTTTCTGTGCTTTGGTCAAAATAGAAATATTTTAGAAATCATATTATGATGTTTAGTTAAGAGCTCTCTCTAAAATGGGAACTTAAATGGAAACAGGTTTTATTCTCTTGACAAATAGAGTTTGAACCAGATTATTTAGAAATAAAAAAAATGATCTTTTAAAAAAAGTTTGGTTATCTTGGTTTCCCTTATGTATTTCATGTGTTCACGTACCTGTGCTGTGTGAGTACGTTTACCGCACAAGGATGGTTGGAGCAGTAACTGATATACAGAGCTTTCATCTGAGGCATGAGGTTAAGGAAAAAGCCCCCGACTTTCTGCTGAATTTCTGGAAGCCTGAAGATAAAAAAAAAAGAAATGAATATAGGTCAGGTCTAAATCTTCTGCAGCTCAGAAGGGACAAAATGAAACAGAGTGTTAATATAAAAGTGAATTCTTAGATTTTTGCTGCAGTACTTTAGAAAAACACTGGGTGTCTCCATGGTTATTATATATAAACAGTGGAGACAGTGGTCATGTGGACAGTGACACTCACTTGGTGCACTCCTCCAGTGACTGAACGAGCATCTGCTGGAATGTGCTGATCTCCTCCAGGTTTCCCAGGATTAGAGCCACGTCTGAGCTGCTGAGTCTAATGACAACAAGGTAAAATGATGACTATGGGATCATGGACATAAACTCCAGATGTCTCAGTTTGTATGGAGAAAACTCCTACTTGTCAATGTTCTGAAGTGGTCGTAGGTAGTTGGTCAAAAGACACTGAAGGTCCTTGGAATATTCTGTTTCTGTTTCTAAAATGTTTTGCAGCACCTGCACAAAATGATAAAAAAAAAATCACTCTATGCCAGCAATCCAAAAACAGGCAAAACAGTGAATGTCACAAACAAATAATATTATGTTAAAACAGAAAATGTTTTGTCTTTGTAGGTTAACTAACCAATATTTGGTTAAGAGACAGTAAGGTCCTTATTGTGCGTTTTGGCTGGTACTGCCATTTATATTCCTATGTAACTTGCAATATGTGACAAAAATACAAAATACACCTAGGACAGGCATGTCCAAACTGTTCTACAAAGGGTTGGTGTTGGCTGCAAGCTTTTGTCCCAACCAAGCAGTAGCACCTGAGTTGACAGGTTTTATCAACTGATCTCAGTCATCAGACAGCTGATTGGTCAAACTAAGTGTTCTTGGTTGGTTGGAACAAAAACCAGCAGCCAACACCAACCCTTTGTGAAACAGTGAACTGCTACCCCCAGTATAAAGAATCTCTGAAAGACATAAAAAATAGATGTGAGTGAAGCTGAAACTGCAATTCCTAAATTATGTCCGCCAAAACAGTAACAGAGACAACATAAAACTGACAGACCTAAACCAAACTGATGCTCATTAAGGACAATAACCTAGAAGAAGAGGAAGAATCTCTTCAGAATCCTCCAGAGTCTGTTTAGAAACTACGCGGATTACAATGAACTCAAAAGAATAAGAGATGCAGCATTAGATTGAACTCATTTGGTCATTTGGTTCTCAGCCCTACTAGGGCACATATAATTGAGAATCTGATTATTTACATTTACGCTTTAAATGTTGAGATAATCTGACATTTTTTTAGTAAAATGTTATGCATGTCTTATTCTGATGTTTTATTTTGGTAATTTATTGTTCTATAACAATGCTTCACGAGTCGTTAACTGGCAAAAATGCAACTGATAGACCAGCAAAATGCATATTTATAGCGACCTATAGAAAAATATAGTTCCAGTGTTCTTACCAAGTTATAGTAGGTCTTGCTTATGGCAGATGTGTCGAAGCCTTTGGGTGGACTCTTGAGTGTGCCAGACTTTGGAGACACTTGCTTGTCTGAGATCAGGGAGAAAAAAAATGATTTTCTTAAAAGCAGAACATGTTATTATCTGGTGGATGATAAATTAATGGTAAATACTATGCCTTCTTTGTAGTAATCAGTTCATTGTTATGATCTCAGTTTTATACAGAGTCTAAACTGATCACTTGTATTGAACCTCACCTGTGCCTTTGACTTCACGGACATAATTACTGGGGAACCAGCCAGTCCTGCCATTGAGCATGCCCTCCCACCAGCCGCCATCTTCCTGACGACTCACGCTGATGATGTCGCCTTTGTTGAAGGTGAGCTCATCCTCGTTGGTTTGCTGGAAGTTGAACCTTGCTTTCACCAGCAGCTGCTGTCCACTGTTCTCTGACATGTCCTGTCACGATGGAGGAGCAAAGCGGAATCAGGATATGAATCATTGGCCGGTGAAGTTGTTCAGTCAAGTCATGATTTGATGCACCTTATGAAAGCATACAGAGTGATAACTATCACCCAACCTTGACTGGATTGAATAGTTTTATACTGACTGTTGTTGATGACTATGTCTTAAAGGTGGGCACAGGCACAACCGGGTTCACCCTTTTACCATCACAGGACTACATACAGGGATGAACAACCATTCATGATGAAGTTCAACAAGATCTGAAAACTGAGCCAGATGTGGCCTGTTTGCCACTTTTGACTTGCCCAACAAACCAGTCCAAATGATGTTATTAGTTATATAATCATTTTACCTCTGCTTTTATCCTGAAATACCAGTATTTTCCCAATAGATGGTGTCGATAGGGCTAGGAGCTTTCTAGCATTTAGGCCTTTTTCATGACTTCACACATTACTTTTCTTAGTTTACACAAATGCATAATCTATCTGCCCCAGAACCAGCCCCTGTTCATCAATTCATCTTCATCCGCCTATCAATGACTGCCACCCAAATAGCACTGCATCATACTTTTTGCGTTCCTGTTAGTCTGGACGTTGTGTAGGTCAGAGTGCTATGCTCAAAGTGCTTCAGTGGCAACCTGACAGTTGCTGGATTCAAACCTGAAGCCTTGGGGACCCAAGTCCACATTCCTAATCGCTGGACCACCATCTATGATACTTATATTTTCATTATACTTCTGCCCTTTCACTACAGTACCTGACGTGGCCAATAGATGGCTCAGAAAAGGTTAAAAATTCTCACAAATGCTGCCATCTAGATGCTCCTGACTCTGTGAAAGATTAGGATCCATTGCAGCCTGCCGGTCAAAACGTTTGTCAACACCTCATTTAATAATATCTTCCGAAACATTTTTGCAGCGCTAAAGTAGCATTTTATTTTAAGGAAACATAATGCAATAACACAATAATAGGGTTGTTTTTAGTCTGAGGGTGTACCTGAGTTTACACACAGTGTTGTCAGTTACAACAATAACATTTCATGTTAAAAAATGAACGTTGGGACTTACCAGACTGCGGAACTGGTTCTGCAGCAGCTTGGAAGATCGTCCCAGAGAAGCCTGAGAAGACAGTGAGTCAAACGACTTGATGCGGTGGGCGGAAGAGTGTCGGGCACACACCGAGTCGCTGCCCACACCGATATCTGGACGGAGAAAATGAGGCTATAATTACACCAGAACTGGAATTCACAGTTGAAGCCCACACACCTGCATGTCATTCATATTGAGCCCCCCTCCCCAGTCATGCATGAAGCCCACTCATGTTTTAACTAACCTGCTGTCACTTTGTTCAGTGCAACCAGAGAGCTCAACACCTTGGAGAAGTTCAGGCCCAGCAGCAGGTCACTGGCCTCGAACGGCTGTGGGTCAGAACAGAAGGAGGTGAGAAAGTCACATCTATGAGCTCCAGACAGTCATCTGTACATTTCCACTTTATGTTGACTGCTACATCCAGCACAGCAGGTCTTTGTCATCTTTTGGCCTCAGCAGCAAGTGCTGCACAGTCAATCAATACTACTCAATATGGTGGACAGTAGTAGCTGCGGAAACACACAACTTCAGCAAGAAGATACTCCTGCTGACACAGGCTTAAAAAACCAAACTAATAAAAAACAGGTTTTGAAGATTAAGAAGGGATTTTAGGAAGGATACACACTGGAAAAATCTGCTAATCATAGACACATCCTCATTATTGCAGGGGTTGGGTTAACAACTTCATGGACCAATAGTGTTTTGAACGTCGAGTCGCGATCTCCCATACATTTATTAAGTTAGTCTGGTACATTGACACCTTTGTTTACATTTACCAGCTGTATCCAGTGCAGTGGATGAGTGGATGGATGGATGGATGGATGGATGATTGGATGGATAGATCATTTGGTGAAATGTTACCAGTTCCCATGATGTCATGATCTGGTAACATTAGCGGAAAGGCCAGCAGCACCATATTGGGCTAGTGTAATACTAGGTGCAGCCTTTAAATATATGCAGGTTTAAAAACTGGTGGAGGTGGCAGAGTTAAAGATGCTGATCTCTTTGGGGGTGATGAGGATGGACAGGATCAGGAATGTCATTAGAGGGACAACACAGACAGGAAGGTTCGGAGGAAAAGCTAGAGAAGACAGATTGAGATGGTTTGGACATGTTCAGAGGAGGAACAGTGGTTATATTGGTAGAAGAATGCTAGAGATAGAGCTAGATGGAGACAAAGAGGAAGACCAAATAGGCGATTTATGGATGCAGTTAGGGAGGACATGGAGGCAGTTTGAGTTAGAATTGAGGATACAGAGGACAGGGGGAGAAAGAAAATGCTGACTTGCTGTGGTAACCCCTGAAAAAATTGGAAAAGCTGAAAGGAAATGAAGAAGTCAGTTTAAAAACTTGAACGTTCAGATATGTACTCGACATCAATCATTGACAGAACTTCCCCCTGGTATTTCAGAACAATACCATGCCATATGTTTGTAACCAGAAGTACTTGTTATTCCAGTTACATTGGTCACGTATATTATACTTCTTCAGCATTTTGATATAGTTTTCATATAATAATAAAAATCGGCAGCAGATGTTCTACCCTCCTATGTACCCAACCATTCAGACTATCTATCCATCACGCCAGATATCTATCTGCAGTCCTGCTTTCTCTTCCTGTGTTCGAATGATTAACTTCTGCTGCTCCAATTAATCTGAGTCTGAGTGAATGTGAGCTACGACCCTTCCATCTCCCTCTACAGTTGTAAATTTGCCCCTGAGGAAGATAGTGGTGAATGCCAGTGAGTGTCAGCTTTGGAAGGGATGTGTGTACACATTGTTGCACTTGTGAGGACAAGCCATAGAAGTCACCATCCTTTGTAAGTATTCAAAGGAAGTCAGCCTCATCCTCATGCCTCTATACCCGGGACAGAAACTACGTTTGAACACACTGAACACATACTGTAACTGTGTATAGTATGGAACTTCTGAAATGTGTAAATAAGTACTACTCTGCAGACAGTAAATCATATAATCTAATAAGAGCCTTTCTAATCAACAAATAATGTTGTTTTAATCAAACAGCAATTGCTTGCACCTTGTGTTTTAAATAAATACCTTCAATCAAGCTCTGAAAAACTGTCAATCGTGACGGCAGCTCAATGCGCCCACATCAGACTTGTTTTACTGCGTGCCAGGGAGAACCAGACCATCAAAAGGTAAGTCTTGGAGTCTTGGAGCAAAGTGCTTGACGCCACCAAATCCCTGATCAGTTTTTCAATGGACATTTGGACTTTAAACATGAGCCTGATGTCAACATTCAGCCTGACAGCTCAATGGCTGGATGCTGAATTTGAGCTCCATTAAGTACTTCTCCGCTGTGTTGTGGGTTAGAAAATAGAAATCTTCTCATGGGCCACTGCTGTGATGTTTTGATGTTGATGTTTTATTCCCAACCCAAGCAAGGAAGGCAGGTTTGGAGAAAAAGCTAGAGAAGCCAGATTAAGATGGGAGAAGAATGATCCTAGAGATGGAGCTACCAGGAGAGAAAGAGGAGATTGATGGGTCGAGTGAGAGAGGACATGGAGGTAGTTTGAGTCAAAGTAGAAGATACAGAGGACAGGGGGAGATGGAAAATGGACCAGCCAAAAGGAAATGAATATTCCCAACCCAAGCAAATATGGTACCTATTGTATGACTGTAATTGTTTCTTATATAGAAAATCAGTATAGGAAAAACTGGTTTTAACAGATCAGACCTCCTATAAAACCTGGAATTGGACCGGCCAAGAATTTTGAGATCGGTGCATCTCTAAATAAAACCACAATAGGTGAATTTAAATCCCCATATGAGTCTAAAGGCCCAGTTGGACTGTAACCAGAAATCTGTGAAGATACCCAGACTTGCAGCCAAACAACAGTAAACAACACTGAACTGTTACTCTTAGGTGCACGAAGTTCCATGTTGACTCTTTAACCACCTCCCATGATGCCTGGTAATGTCATCTTAATGTCTTCCCTCTTAAAGACATGACACATCTCTTCAAATAGCGGAACACAGTGCACATTAAGTATTCATGTGGGCAAATGATGAACATGACTAACACGACTGCAGGCTGAAACATGTCTGCTGTGCCTCAGCATCACAGTCAGGTAATGATCCCTCAGAGCATAGTGGTGTAAGAACCCTGTGTGACTCAGCACGTGAACACAACAGCACCAGAACAATTTGCTCCACACCTTTCTCCACTGATGAAACCACCGTTTACCTGCCCCTGGTGTTACAAACACCTATAGCATAGCAGTGCAGTTAGTGGGATGTGGTCCAAACGTCACTCACAACTTTGGTGATTTGTGTTGCTAATACTATGGCTGTCTCCCGTTGTGGTTAATAACATGTTATTCAGCCATATGACGACGTACATCAGAAAAATAGTGGATAACAAAACTGTAATTCGTAATGATGGGGAGCTAATCGTGCGAGGGTGATGGACACAATTTTAACACTTTGTTTTTTTTGTGCAAACAACGCAAAATTACAACAACGCAGCTGTCACTCAAAGAGTTAGTGTTAAATACTGTATAGAACAAACAAGACCAAAATGAATTAGACAAACTTCACAGAGTTCAGTGTCCTGGATAACCAGCCACTCTCTTCGTGTGGAGTTTCTTGAGCCACGCTATGTCATGTCTAATCGTATTCGTAGTAAGTGATATGTGTTTCTTGGACATTTGCTGAAGAACTGCATTCTGTGCCGTCCATCTGTCTTCAAAATGCTGTTTCTATCTGTGCCCATTTATATTGACTGTGTCGTGAGGGCTGAATGAGCCCGGTTTATAATGTTATTCAATGTTTTTGGAAAGTTATTCTGTCCAACACTAGACATTTCTTGTTTACATTAAATGCTGCACAGAGAATCATAGGACTGTTTCAGACAAAATGGTAAAAAAAAATGTGTGTTATTGTTGTGCACAGTTATTTGTAGAATGCATTTAGTCTGGCATCACAATAATTCAATCTCCTGCATATATCAGTATTACTATATTATTATAGTAGTAAGTGTTTGGGCAATATCAGATATTGGCAAATGTTAATATCATAATATCGGTCTATGTCTTCCAGCACTGATCCTCTAGCTGCAAAGCATTTTTTACAATATTTTCCTGTTTACTTTTTATGTTACAAAAATAATGAACCCTGTAATCCCACAATGTAGCAAAACTTTAGATTGGAATTTACAAAAAACATGATGCACAGACAGATTGAAAGGGGAAATGTGATACAGAAAGAAAAAACTTCTTTCTGTATCACAAAACAACTTCCAAGTCTTGGATATACTTGACATATTATCAATAATAGTATTTGAATTGTCTGTTTACTGGACTTGTACCCATTAAATCCAACTCACACAACTTAATAACTACGTGGGTCGGGAATGATCTGTAAGCAAAGTCACAGTAGACTAAGGGTTAGGTTACAGTTCCAGGGGGAGTTCTGAGGTCATGGGAATTCTAATGATTACTTCCTCTGGTCAAAGGTATCAGACGTCAGAGGTTAGTGCCAGCAGCTGCCTTTAGGTCTCTGACAGAATATTTTGATCTGAGGTAAAAACAAACCGGGTGAGAACTTGCAACGCCTTCTGGATCAAACATTTTACGCAACCTGTTTAGCAACAGCCTGTCAGCACTACAGATGTACATGGTCTATCCAAGGGTCTTTCACATGTAAACAGTGCTAAACTACAACTACAAGGGTCAGAGCCAGTAGTGTTTAGAGCACTGGAGAGGATCCATACACAGATGGTGAGTGGGAGGGTTGCCATGTCCAAACAATGTTGCTCTGTCTTTTCTACATAAAGACCCCTTCACATACAAACAACCTTGACTCCACAGTTCAAGGTGTTTACATGATTACAGAGTGGCGTCATAGTTTCCTGATAACAGGCCGACAATTACCTCCCAAGTGTCTTCAAGAAATTTTGCCAGTAAAACCATCCAGTGTAACTTAGAGCCACAGTCTACCATTTAACTGCTAAAATCACTGCATTGTTTATTTTTTCTTCCATTTTCATTGGGACAAGTTCTTGAATGATATCCAGACTTTAATAGACAAAAACTGTGTCTACATGACATGGGCTTGATTCGTTTCAGTGGTTCTACCATGACACATCTCTGCAGAAAGCCAGAATAAACAACTCTTTTAAAAAGTAATCGTCATGAAGGTTTTGTCCAACTCTGGTCTCTCGGCTGCCTGCCTGGACTGAATAGCATGTTTGACACACTCAGGGTGACAATCTCGCCCTATCTCCAGCTCTTGTGCACTGGCTGGAAAGTCAAGGCGAAGCTGAAGAACACTGCATTTCATTGTCAGATGACATGGTGCCTTCAATGACCCCTCTATGTACTGGTTAACACAGCCTTAACCCTTACTGCAGACCATCTGCAATTTGCTATATATGGCAGTAAAGGGTTTTCCTCCTAAACCCAAAACATCCAATTCCAGAAGATGGGTGAAGTCTTTGTCTGTTGAACTGTTAGCCTTCACTGGTTACTGAAATTGACACTCTAATTATTATGTTAGAACAAACAATTACAACATGACATACATAACTGTGGTCCAGTACTGTCCACAGCTGCAGCACTCGTGTGTTTACGTTAAGGAAGGAACTATACACAAAAGCAGACCAATGTTTTATATCTATCATTAGTGAAATACTTTGAATGGGTTTTCCCCAATCCTCACAACAACAAAGATTTTCAATGTCCTGCATTGTCCCAAGAAGCAATAAAAACCTAACCAAAGGAAATTCTTTTCATCAGCATTGACCCAAAATGAGTGCTCCTTGCTTAAGAATTTAAGTCTGGTGTCATATCAATGTTTAGTTTAATAAAGAATATATACAGAAAGATGTTGGGTAGACAAATCTCCCAAGTGAAGCTACTTTAACACACAGGTTACTGGTTACTGGAAGTGTTTTGGTATTTCCAAGAGGGACAAGAGGCCATTGTTGTTAACACACTGCTTATATCCTGTTAAACCTAACATTGTCCAAACTATTAGTTAATAAACCATTTTTTTCATCAACTTAAAATTTATGGGAAATAGGAAATACACATACAATGAAATAAAGTAATAAAATAACTTACTAAATTACATAATAAGAGTAAAAAATATATATACTCCAGATAGTGGAATGTTTTCAAGATTTTGTGGAATTGAAGGAAGTTCTTTCATCTGCTGTTTTTGTTTCCTTGCTTCCCCTGTCACAGGAAATGGATTGTCTTAATGGACAAACCAACACAATTAAGGGTCATCGTTTGCTGTTATTTTCATTGAAGATACAAATGTCACTTTCTTCAATTAAGGGATCAAATTTATAGTTATATGACCAAAGCCATTGTTAATAATAAGCCACTTTTGTTTACAATATTACGACGACAACAAACGTCATTACTAGGCTTTGACTTTCCAATCCAGTGTGACATTTCGATCAGTTAGAGTCACTTTAGGTTTTTTTTACAGCTAAATCAATCGTAAAACCACAAGGCAGACAAGGAAAGATGCATATGCCGAGAGATGGGTGATTGTTCTCGGCTGTTGCAGTCCACACCTCCTCCTCCACCTCCCTCTTTATGGAGCCCTTCTCCAACCACCATTGTTTGCGGTGGCAGTCCCGTCCCTTCACACAAACTCAACATTCTCCAAACAACGAATGTATATACGAATGTATGCAAACACAATAATACAAAACCGAGCAAAACAGAAGAGGGAAAACTCACCTCGACGCGGAACGATGTACAACCCTTGAGAAACTCCTTTATGTTGTTCAAACACTCGCCGTCGTTTTTCGGTTCCTGGTATATCTGTAGATACGAGGAGGAAAATACCGTCTTAGAAATTAAAGTCTCTGTTGCAGGTGTTTTTAGCCCTTACTCCGCGGCTGTTGTGGGCATATTAGTTGGACCGACTATGGTATATTCTCATCCGACACACACATAGTGCAGCCGAGCTTCTTACTGGGCCTGTGTGACACTGACGGAGGGTGAACACTACAATCCTGCAGCGCAGGGAAGTGGAGTCTTCGGTGTTAGCTCAACAGGAAGTGACGTCAATCGATAAGGTTCCTTAGCTAATGCTATTAGCAATTAAGACATATAGGCTAATAACATGTTTTTTTAAGTAAGGTATACAAATAACTGCGAAAAATATTATATTTTAAACAACATGGAATTAAATATGTATCTATGATAAATAATGGAGTAGAAAAAAAATAAAACCAAGGACCAATCATCTACATAGGCATATTCATTTGAACCTAAACACAATTCTAGGAAAAAAGTCTGTAAAATATGTGCCTATAGTGTCATAGTAATATTGTAATAGTGTCATACACTATTAATAATAATAATAATAATAACAATAATAATAATAGTGTCATGGTGTCATAGTAATAGTGTAATAATAAGTAATAGTGTAGTGTAGTCATAGTAATAGTGTCATAGTGTCTAACCCCAACCCTAACCCTAATATCTATAGATATTGCACTAAAAACATGATATTGCAGATAGAAAATGCATTTATGTATAGATTATATTTCTGATTAAGATTTAAAGTTCTTCATTTAAATGATCAGTGATTTCCTTTCAAAAATAAAGTGACCTGGTACTTTTGAACAGTAGTGTACCTCTGTTGCAGATTTTAACTACAGAGTGAAACCCACAAAGAGCACTTTGAGATCCTTGGGATGGAAAGTGCATTATAAATAAAATTTATTATTATTATTATTATTACAAAGAGCGGATTAGAAGTTCAGTACTCAGTACTCAGCTGTTTGTAAAACAAGTATGGTAAACTATGGTCTGAGGGACCATATGCAGCCCATTTGGCTAAATTTGTCCAAATTATTATTATAAGGAGTGAAGGAGGAAAAGACAATGTGATCCATTGGTGCTCAAAGCTGCCTAATGTTCACTTTGGTGATGGGTGAAATGTAGAGGACACATTTTGTTGTGTGCAGTGGTGTCACAATGACATGGAGCTTGTTTTCCTTCCTTTCAAAAAAATGACTCTCATGGTCTTTCACATAGTGAGTTACCCACTGACTTCAAAATGTTAGAAATATTTATTGAAGGTGTACGTTTCTATCACTTGCGATCTACTGATTCAACTATACATGTCAATATAATTACTGTTCACTAAACATGTGACCACACAAAGCTGTCATAACATGGACGGTAAAGAAGAGACAGGGTAGCAGCCCCTTCATACACTGACCTGTCACTTAAATCAAGGCATATAAACCGAACCTTCCAAATGTAAAAAGCCCAAACTTTCCCTTTAACGCTCCTGCTGCTAGTGAAGGCCACTGAATATGTGCTGTTCCTTTAAATGCAAGAAGGGTTCTCTCTGTCAGTGGGCCTTTGCAGTCAATGGCGGCTAAGATCCATTCGTGTGTGCGCGTGCGCGCGTGTGTACAGATGTCCAGTCATCCCTCACTGATCACAACACTGTGCTCTGCTATGCATCATTACAATGAATAATAAACAAGCATCATCCGTCGACTTTGATTAAAAAAGAGCGTTTTGATCAGATGTGGTACCAGGGCTGTTGAAACAGGAAACACTGAACATGATCCATGTCATAAATATGATAATTTTTCCACCATGGAAGCACCTACTGTAGCCCAATGTTGGGTCGATCACCAGATTAGTACCTTGTCATTATGGAAAACTGTTCAACTGACTGGAGCCCAATCAACCCACCCTGCCTGTTCTGCCTGACAGACGTAATGTGCCACTACATTCTGGCGTTGTTTTCGCAGACAATAACCCGGCCTGCCGTGACCTACAAAAGAAATCGCCTCACGGACCAGTGGGTAAAAAGAGAAGCCAGACAGCGGAGACACAGCGTCGGTTTCACGCCATGGCTCCGGGGTGAGGAAGCGGTTTGCAGCGCGCGGCCGCAGCATCCACGGCAACAGAAGACAGTGGTTGTTTTGGGGGCTGTATTTTTTTTAGCGCTTACTTTCTCCGTGGATCCGGGGCTGAGTCGCTCCAACAGCCTGCAGAGAACCACGCCATCTTTCAGGGAGCTCTGCAGAAAGGCTTCGGGGTCCGAGATGGTCTTTTTGGGTGACTCCAGCACCCCGAGCGTGATGAGCCATGTAACCGTCTGTTCCGCCGAATTCATGTCCAGCTACAGATCCGATCCAACCAAGCGGCTGTTGCTGCTGCTGCTGCTGTTGAGGGGGTTTGGCCCTGTTTACGCTGTCATCATCTCAGCCAAAGAGACGGGAAACATCGTCAGATGTGAAGGGGAAAACGACGATGAAGACGACGGTGCCGATGATGCTGCAGGATGGATGCGGAGGAGGAAGGTGATGATGGTGACGGCTGCTGGAAATTCAGCAGGTCTGGTTTCCTCCCCAAAGTGTGAGTGCGTGTGAGCGCGCGCGCGTGTGTACCTGGCAGGCTGTCAGAATAGCTGCGCTTCGCCGTGATGACTACAGACTGTGGACTGCGCGAAAGGACGGACGTATGTGTGCGCGTGCCCCCACAGCAGCGGCAGCCACTCACTCGTTGGATGACATCACAGCAGACGGACAACAACACGGTCCAACCAGTTGTTAGGGCAGTTGACAGCCGAGCATGAATAGGCTGTGTGTGAGTGGATTTGTATATCCAGCCATCGCAAATGAAATTATCTCGTTATCTGTGTTTCTCTATTCACAACAGGAGCAGGAAACAGCTGGGCAAGCAGCAGCAGAGTCATGCATAACCAATATGAGGTAATAAATACTAAAAGGATTAGAATAGAAAACATACAATAGAATAATGAGGTCATCAGAGGGACAACACAGACAGGAGGGATTGGGGAAAAAGCTAGAGAAGCCAGATTGAGATGGTTTGGACATGTTCTGAGGAGGGATTATATTGGTAGAAGAATGATCCTAGAGATGGAGCTACCAGGTAGGAGACAAAGAGGAGATTGAGGGGATGCGGTGATGGAGGACATGGAGGTAGTTGGAGTTAGAGTAGAGGATAGTGAAAATAAGGTGGAGGTGGAGAATAGTCAACATTCTCCATCTACTCCTTGTTCTCAGTATCCTCTACTCTGTGGCAACACCTGGACAAGAGACAAGCCGAAAGGAGAAGTAGGAGAAGAAGAGTACATTCAGTACATACAATACAACAACAATACACGGTCCTTCCCTATATATGAGATATGACAATTATTATTTTATCAAGTCAAAGTTATCTAAGACCTGGATGTCATTACATCTTCTGGATCAACTGTCTGTTAAGGATTAAGAATCAAGAATTTTTTAATAGTCACATGACATTCCAGGCAATGACAGTGAAATGAAGGTGTGGTGGCTTTCATTCGTGCAGGGGTACAAGCACAATAAATGGAAATAAAAATATAAGCAATTTAAATTAAAAATAGAAACAATATACACAAGTGAAATAAAAAACAAACATGCAGCATCAAGAAATGATGTACGTATATAGTTACATATAAATGCATATGTACATAAATACACATATATACCACGTATATTGCTTATATGTCTATGTCCACAAATGTAAATATAATCAGCACCAGTTGTTACTTGTACAATCGATGTGGATCTGGTGACCCATGTGATAATGATCTATGTATGTACAGTAGCCTGAGGAAGAGGAACAGCAGTCACTTCCTATAGTTTATCCATGTCCTCAATAACAGTTGCCACCAAATTGTTTCTTCTCTAAAATATTCCTCTAATTTAGGCAAACATTCGACTCATTTTTTGGTCACAATTGGATCTAAAGGCTCAGTATGGTGCAATGTGATTTGGGAGGCAGTCGTAGAGACTGCTGCCCCCGAGGACAACAATAATGAATGAGGATACATTAAGTTAAGGAAGTGGACTTTGGGCAACAAGCGGGTTCTGACCCACAAGCTGCCAGGTTGACATTGAGGTGCTCGGAGCGACCCACATAACTTCCAGTGGTCTCACCACCCACAAGAAGGATCGCAGTATGGAGCAGTGTGATTTCAGTGGCAGTCATTGAGACCTGAATCTTTATAAATAATTTTGGACAATCTTGTCAAAGCCAAATGGACTGCATCCGGCCCCCGCGCCTTAGTTTGACAACACCAGCTCTTGTTCTTTTTCCTCTTGTGGCATTAAGGAAGAAAAAGCAAAGCCATCACTACACAAAAGGTCCTGAATGAGCTTTCAGGACATCGCCATTACTCTTTGTAGCCACAAGGTGGTAATGTCTGCAACCATATCGGTTACTAATGTTCAGTAAACCCTATAAACATCAACAGGAAGTCTATACTTCTGTTCTCTACACTAATAGTCACATTGTCGGACTCGTATAAAGACATAATATCAGAGTGTATCGATATTGTGAGAGTTTATTGATGTAATTCTCTTACAGTGTCAAAAAATGTATCTTTAAATTATATGCACAGATGGTTAAAAGACTACAAAGCAGCTATTTGACTTCACTGGTCATTTTTTAAGTAGATATAATAATAATTATAAAATGTCCATATTCTCTCCTTCACCTGCAGGAATCCTTAACACCCACAGAATTTTAAAAACAACTTGTGTGTGTGTGTGTGTGTGTGTGTGTGTGTGTTGTCAGGAGGACTGACTCTTCAGGGAGTCCATGTTCCAAACAGGCGGTGTCAAGGGATGCTCCGGGGCCTTGG
Source organism: Paraplagusia blochii (assembly GCA_016785265.1). Lineage (NCBI taxonomy): Eukaryota > Metazoa > Chordata > Actinopteri > Pleuronectiformes > Cynoglossidae > Paraplagusia > Paraplagusia blochii. The sequence goes on along the minus strand of JAFBJS010037848.1, from coordinate 67,879 downwards.
AGGTTCCTGTCACCATGGGTCTGTAACTAAGGATGCTACTGTTTAGCTGCTAGCCTCAGGCAGAGTAGAACTTTCCATTCTCTTCAAACACAGAAACAGACACAGACACAAATTAGACCTTGCATCTTTTTCTCATGATGGACAAGGATATTTAGGAACAAATGTTTGGAGTACAGTCGGTTCTAAGGAGACGAGATGGTTCTGTGGATGGACTGAACAACACTCTATGACCAAGGTACGACCTCTGCTGTAGTTCTTTAATATTTACACCAGGTATTGAAAAAGACGTTTGCTCTGATTAGTTCGAGTAGACTGTTTCCTGATATGGCTGTCTTGCGACTTTAAAATATGTTTTTTCTTACTATTTTTTTAATATGTATTAGGGAAACATTTATAACATTATGGCTGTAAATGGAAACAAGACAAATGCTTACTCACCTCTATTCTTCCCTTTTTGGCCTGTCCCTTTTTTCAGTGGTTGCCACAGCAATTGTTTGTTTTTAATCTCCCCTCTGTCCTCTGTATCTTCTATTCTGACTCCATCTATCTCCATGTCCTCCCTCACTGCATCCATCAATATTTGTCTCCTACCTGGTAGCTCCATCTCTAGCATCATTCTTCTACCAATGTATCCACTGTCCCTCCTCTGAACATGTCCAAATCATATCAATCTGGCTTCTCTAGCTTTTTCTCCAAACCCTCCTGTCTGTGTTGTTCCTGTCAAAACCTCATTTGTGATCCTTGTCTCTCCTAAAGAAAATCTCAGCATCTTTAACTCCTCCACCTCCATCTCCACCCCTGTCTTCTGCCTATTACTAATGTCTCTTATCCATTCATCATGGCTGGTCTCACCACTGTCCTATAAACCCTTCCCTTCACCTTAGCTGACTTTCTTCTATCACTATTCACCCTTGACACTTTTCTCCAGCTGTTCCATCCTGCCTCCACTCTATATTCCCCATTGCTCTGAGCAGATGATCCTCAGGTTCTAAACTCCTGCTCCTTCTTCACCTCTGCCCCTTGACACGTCACCCTTTCACAATTCTCACTTTCATTTACACACATCTCAAGCCTCGCCTTGTATTATTATTGAGCCTTGATAATGACCTGTAAAACTAGTCTAGCTCACCACCCAATGATAATTTGTGTTCAGCGAACAAACACTAAGGGAGTGAGGTAGCAATATTAGATAGATAGATAGATAGATAGACAGACAGACAGACAGACAGACAGACAGACAGACAGACAGACAGACAGACAGACAGACAGACAGACAGATAGATAGATAGATAGATAGATAGATAGATAGATAGATAGATAGATAGATAGATAGATAGATAGATAGATAGATAGATAGATAAAACTTGATTAATCGAACTTGAAATTCGGATTTCACCTTTAAAGGTATGTTTTTCTGGGGAAGTCAACTGTTCATCACTCCATGAAGTTCTTGTTACGCCCCGTCAGTTCAGTTTCCTCTGATAAAGTCTGTATTAACCAACTCTTAAAGGTCGCGGCATCCACGCAGCGCGTTTCAAAGTCAGCCTCGGAACAGTCACAGGACTCCCGAGTCGTGATCTCCAGGGGTGATCAATTGCGCGTATGTGTGTGTCATCGTCTGTGACGTTACTGACCCGCCTCCACCATCCGCTGCCTCCACCAGAGGGACACTCCGACTACCGCTGCTCCTTCTGCAGCGCATCCAGGAGAGAGGAGTCGCACGGTCGGAATCAGGGTAACTGCATCCCCCGCCACTGCTCCAGGAATCCCCGCTCCTTACTGGTATGGACGCCGGAGAAGAGCATTGACCATCCAGGAACAATGCCGACGGTGCTCGGTGGGAGAGGGCAACTTTCCATGGTCTGTTTTCTGCTCCGATGCGCATACGCTCAGGTAAAAACATTTAATTTCTCTAAAAAACGGCGGAAATTCGGGCTAAGTTGGTTTATTGACTGCAAAAAATAATAATCAAAAGGTGAAAAACGCACAGAAGTATAATAAACTCATGGTGATTATTGCAAAATTAAAGAATATTGATCCTTATCTCACTAAAAAGTGAAAAAGTCATCAGCAAAAGATAAATATTAACAATAACGCGTTTATAATGTTATTTATTTTGAAAAATCTTTCCTGCTATGGATCTCTGTTCATTTTCATCTTCATTTTTAGACTCTAGACTAGGATTGTGTTTGTTTGTTTAATTTATCATAATATGCAACCTTTCTACTTAATACAAAATGTTCAGTTGTTTGGAAGTTAGATTTGATTCCAAAGAAAATTGTAAAGCAGGTTTGTATCATTTTAATTTATTATCACTAAACGTATAATATATAATAATATTTTCACTAAGGTTAGTAATAATAAATATATTATATATATAAATAAAGATAATAAAATATAATATATATATAAATAAAAAGGACAAAAATCATGTTTTTAGCCCAAGGTTTTAAATGATGCGTCAGTTGTTCCACCTACTTTAAGAATGCAGCAGGTGGTTGGTGCTCTAGCTGACCAGAACGCTGCCTTTTTGCAGATGTTATGATGGTTGTGGTTTGTTTGACCCTGGGGACTTCATCCATCTGGGTATTGCAGCAGCAGCAGTGGCAGAGTTGTGATGTGGTGCCACAGTGGATGTTATGAAGCTCATAGGCCATGAGAGTGGATGGTCTGTTGGTTGGATGCTAAAACACACTGTGTCTTGTACCCACAACAGAATCTGTTCTTTTCAGACTACAGCAGCATGAGTCTAGGCGTCCACGACAACATCTAAGTTGTCTATAGGACTAGTGACGTGAAGTGAGTAAAATATGAAGAGGTTAGAAACAGAAACTTGCCTGTTCAAGTGTCTGTATCTGAGTCATCATCTGCAGCTGTGTTTTCTTTTTCTTAGGTCTGACACGATTTCTCATCGAGTAACAGTTTTAGCAGAACATTTAATGGCAGTTGATTAAAAAAAATGATTATGATCTGTTCTAAGTAGAAACACCAACTGTTGTGGATCTAACAAGAGAACAATAAGGAAATCAAAGTAGGAACTGCACAAACAGGTTCACTGCCAGACACCTATGAAGAGGTTTTATTTAGAGATGATGATAATTTTTTTTTAACCTAAACCTTAAACCTCTTTAGTGTGTTTGGAGTCATAGAACAAAGTTAGGCACGAGCTGGACTCTTCACAAACACAGGGACAGAGAAAAATCATGATGCCGTTATATTGATATCTATCACAAAAATATAGCTGATATAATCCAGATGATTGTGACATTAGCACCACCTCAACCTACATGATTTCCTGTGGGCTCACCACCCACAGAAAGGCTCACAGTATGGAGCAGTGGGATTTGGGTGGTAGAAGTGCGGCTATGCCTGTGACCCAGAAATGGATAAGAGGATGAAGATGGATCAATTAGTGTTTCAGGCATGTTGGAGGAAACCGTGGTACTTGACAATAACCCATACACAGAGGAAATCACCAACTCCAAAAAGAAAGACCTTTAGTGAATACTAAGGCTTTTATTTGTGAAATTCTTCCCAAAACCCTTAAAAACAATGTAAATAAAGCAACTGGACTCAACTCGAGAAAGTTGACTCCAGTAACCAGTAACTAAAGAGAAAGTCAATGTAATGGAAGTGAGTCCAGTTGCCTATTTTAAATTGTTATTAACGATTATTATTATGACATGGATGGCTAGATATTCACAATTACTTTTCACAAGGCATCACCGCCAACAACTAAACTCAATTACTGTATTATTTTAATTAGGTTTGTTGGAAATAACATGTTAATCACATGTATGCTGAGTTAGCCTTGCATGTAGTAAACATGTTACTATTACTTAAGATGAAAGTATCATAGGACAGGTATGAAGTCCATGATTACGCTAGCTGACACATTTGTTGGAGTGTTTAGGAGAGACTGTTTAGAGAGAAGTTGACTCTGGATGGTGAAGACAAAGTCATCACAGATGTAGTCAAAGATACTTGACTCAATAACTAGAAGAACTAGTTATTGAATTCATTAATTCATCTTCATCCTTCTATCTTCCTGTGGGAGTGAATTAACGAACAAAATGTACATCATTTTGTATAATTCTGGTAGGACTTTTAAGCTATGTGTACTATGTTTTTGTTAACAGCATCATTTGGTTTTGTCAGCATTTTCATTTTTACTGGACATTATTTCTGTTGATTTTTGTTTAAAAGGTGCTGCCCTCTAGCTTCATCAGTGTTAAATACATCACCTGTTGTACTGTGATAAACAGTTCTGAATGATCGGTCATGTATTTTGCTCAGGTTTGACATATATCATGATTTTTCCAAGTAACATCGCAGGGGTATCAGTCTCCGCAACTGCCACCCAAATCACACTGCACTACACTGGGAGCCTTCCTGCAGGGGGTGCAGGTGTATGTTTAGATAGCATCAGAATTATTCAATAGTATATTTTAGGGGCTGGAACAAATATTTTGATTTTTGGGGATTTTTAATGTGGAAAATGCATCCCTGATACGACTTACTAATCTCTGGCGACTGTTGTGTAATGGATAAGACTTACTCACGTGATGTAGCTATGACATTTGAATGGAACCTTGGCTTCTCTTGTTGTCTAACAGCAGTTGTGACTAACCTCTCAATTAGTGTTTGTGTGAGAGAGAGAGACGCTTTGATGATGTGGTTTACAGTGAAGAGCTGTGCTGCTGTTTGAATGATGCACATAAAGGCGGGAAACACTGTACAGGAGAAAACGTTAGCCCCATTGTATCTGTGTGGGCGTGCATCTGTCTTGGTGACCGAGATTGAAAGTTCACATGACACAAAAAGTTTGAACATTGATTTTGCATTACTGTAGACGTGAGTATTCCTTTAATGGAAATGGTGCTAAAATGATGCTAACTTTTGACTCCTACACGCAATGATAATTGTTGTATGTTATTGTTTCCTTAGGTAACAAGAAGCCAACATAAGAGTTGTGCCAAAGATATCCTGGAGGTAAGAACTGACTGAGTGTAAGTAGAGCTTTAACCTAATCTGTGAGAGGTTCCTTCGCTCTTCACCTGCTCAGTGAGGTGTGGCATAAAATGTGCAGAGACTGAGTCATTGGTTTCTAAAGATGTTATCTTTAGATCAGAACCCAGAACTATGAATAGAGGGGAAGGTGGTGGAGGATTGGTTAAAAGAACAAATGATTCAATGCAAAGCAATTTCCTGGAATCATTTGTACGATGATTCATCTGATGAGGACGATCCTCCAATCATTCATAAAAAACATTCCATCTAATCTGATCTAATCTAATCTAAAAGTGATCACAAGTTCCGTTTTGATTTTTTTTTTAGTTTGTGGAATATGGTTTTAAAAGTACAATCTCACAGACATTGTAGTTTGTGATCAGCAGCTAGTTTTCTTCTGTCTCATGATCTGGGTTGTCCTAACAGGTGTAAAGGGAGGAGAAGGTGATGAGCAGGAAAACATTGACATATAGTTACATGAGGTGTTAAATCGGTGGGAAGCAGATAACAGCTCCTGTCCCTACACCTGGGAGTCTTGTTGTTGTTAGAGGAGGAAGGAGATGAGAGCGGAGGGCTGGAGCTGTGTCCTTGGTGACTAAGGGAGGAGAGATAACGCAGTGAAAGGATGAACGGAGACGAGGAACACATGTCCTCTGGGGGGTTACTCTATTGAAGAGCATGGAGGAAACAGGGGGAGGACAAGGAAGAGAGAAGCCAGCAGATAAGGAGTTGCTCAGCAGGTCCATTAAATTGTGTCCTCTGGTGGATGTCTGCGAGTAAACCCCTTCTTATCCAAAAAATAGTTACATTTACAAAAACTGGAAATTCCCCTAATCACAGCTGGACTTTGTAGTTTCTCACCACGAACTCCATTAGGATCAGGCTCTGGCTTCCTAAGCTGTGAATTATGGGTTCAAATTTCATCTTGTTTTATAGTGAGGATAGTCATGAGTGTCAAACCCATTTTTACCAGTGTGCATCATCAGTAATCCACCTTCACATTGAAGGGCCACTTGTGACTGAAAGACTTTATCAACTCAACTCCTTATGTATAAATAAGTGTTTCTGCTATTTATTATTCTTTTTTAAAGTAGCTTGGCTGTATAATAAACAAGAATATCTGGTAAAAAAAAATCCATTATAGGACTATTGTTTTTAGGCTTCCGTGGGCCTCACAAATTGACAAAATGTACCACGTTTGGCCCACAGGCTTTGAGTTTGACACATACATGCCCTACATCAGATATTTATAAGTGCCCCAGAGATTTTTATTGTTAATTCGTACCCTTCTCACCAGAGATTTTTGACTTTTGATAAATATCGGTCCAAAAAACAAAATTTGACTGGATATTCTTGTAAAAGACGATTATTGACAGAATGTATAGGCATTACGTAATTCTTAAGGGTAATTTCCTAGTGCTATTTTTTTCCAAATAGAATACACAAGTTGGGCACATACATAAATTAAAAGTGGGATAGTTCTATAGTAAACCTACAACCTTTCAAACTAAGAGATTTGCTTTCTGTTGAGCTTTTCTGATTATTCGTTTGTTCATTCATACATCTTCATCCTCTAATCTGTTACAATGTCTCATGGGCAGCAGGAGAATACTTGACACTATAAGACAAATTTGTCAATGATTTCACCAGCTACACAGACATAAACTCCCATCCGACTTCTGAAGCTACTTCCTGTCTCATATACAGTGCAGTATGCTTTGTGGTTACACATATAGACAAAGCTAACAACATATACCAAATGATTTAAAATAGAAAATTGCCAAACAATTCTATATCATATTTTTAAGATCACGTCGCTTGGGGATAAACCTTAAGAGTCTCCCACTCTTACACAGCTGAGAAACCAGATCACTCTAACACGTTAAATGAATCAAACCTCTTTTTTCAATTCAAACACAAGGTCTGGTTTGTGTGACTGCAGGCCAACTAATTAACAGAGATGATAATCAGAGCTGAAACAGAAGACACAAGCCGCAGAGACAAAACAGATACAGATGGTTTCCCTTTTTGTGCAGGGATAAGAAATAAAAAAATACATGATTTAATATAACATAATGTAAAAAATTACAGTTATTAGAAACTCTCTGGTTAGCTCAATGTCAGATCGGAACAGATGCAAAACATTTCTATAAACTCATAGAAAAAAAAATGCATTTGTTTTTACCCCTAGGACCACACAGGCATCAATAACCACTCTCTCTGTTTGGCTGGTTAATTCAGCTGGTTGTTTTTAGAAAATCAAGTGTAAAGTAGAACTCACATATATAATATATCCAAGTACCTATGTCTATCAGCTATGCTAACACAAGGGTAGCATTATGTAGCACATAAACAAACTAGAAGATTGTGGATTATGTTTATGAGCCAAAATGTTCACAAACAACAACACAAAAAAGAAGGAAATGCATCATAATCCAATGTATGGCATCCAACGAGCAAATGTAAACATATACATTTTTCTCATGTGGGTATTTGTGTGCTCTGCTGGCCAGCTAACTGTAATGCAAGAAAATTTAACGCCATATATCTGCTCGAACAAATGGATTTTGGGGGTCCTAAAAGTGCTGTAGGTCTAAGACTCATTCCCAACTACTGGCACCCATTCACTTCTCTAATTTCCCAACCCACGGAAATCTTGGCAGGGAACGAGAGTGAAACTTCTGTCAGTGTCATATCAGTTGTTTTTCATTGGTCTGTACTCACTGTGATTACAAGTGACAAAACTTCTTGAATGAGAGGGAAATAAAGAGAGCTTGTGTTTCTAGAAATTCCTAAGTCCCCAGGGTCCCTGGATGTGAGGATCATCACTCACAGTGACATCTCACAATTCACCTTCTGACCTCTCTGCCATTATACAGGACATGACTCAGATCTGGCCATCCCAACAGGCCTTAGGGGGTGACCAGTCCCAAAGAATGCTCTACAACCCCAAGGTATGTGAGTGTTTGTTTGTGGTGATGCCATTTTTGGCACCAGAGTAAATCTGTGGGAGTGTTAACACAGGAACGCTGTCCATTTGGTGTGTAAATACAACCTGCTACCACAGCAAGTACCATTAATATTCACACCACTATTAAAGAAGTTTCACTGCATATTATCCCCTAATTGTAGCATCGTCATTTTGCATTGGACCTAGTTGCACCCGGAAGCTTTTGCATTGTTAAACTTAATCCCCAACTTTGTTCCTGCGACTAAAACCATCAAACAAACTGTCAATGGTGGAATTTACTTTGTTGAGTCTTCACTGTTAAAAAGCGTCTCCTACTATTTCTGCTAAATTATTTAATACCACATACATCTTGAGCTCCATCCTCCAACAGTTAACTCTAAGTGCAACCATACACACTTTCCAGTTAAGAAATGGGAATGATGGAGATGTTACATTGCAGATAAAGGCAGCAGGTTTATTTTTCATTGTTAGCAAATTATCTAAAACCAATGATACAGCATCTTTGCCTCTGCCTCATCTATATGCATCTCTTTTTCCTCTGGATCTTTTCTCCAGGATGCTAAACACGCAACTGCACCTCAAAGACAAGGTAAGATCTCCCACTCAGTTTGGTTGGCACCCAATAATAATACAAGATAGTTTTTTTTACATTTTCTTGTCCATTTCTCTGCGTCTCTCTCTCTCTATCCGACAGGTCGGGGAGATGTTCCGCTGAGAATGACCCGTCACCCTCACGTGGCACCTCACAAATCGTAAGTGAAACATGAACCAAAGGTCAGGTGATTAAACCAGTACGAAGAAATTACATTCATGGACAACATTTCATGCAGCCACAAGAAAACAAAATCATTCCGTGAACAGAGGGGAGGGAAGAGTGCGTTGTGTGCAGGAGTCCGTCAGCCACTGTTTTAGGCGATGTAACATAAGTAGAGTCGAAGGTTAGCTACCAGTCCTAAAAGCTGTCGGCAGAGAATGATGTGCTTCTGTTTGTTAACTTTTTCACATCCCCTCAGTGATATGTAACAGATGTGGCGCACTGAGGCCCACCACATGTCCTAAATGAGTCCCAGTCTCTGTTATGTAATAAAGCAATTAAGGTTGACAAGGTATAACTAAGCAACCTTATCCAACTGATTTTACCATTGTTATCAAGTAGCAAAACAGACCAAACACAAACTTTAGACTGTTGTCACTTTCGAGGAAACTTTTGAGGTAGCGCAGACGTAGTTTTAAATTGAATACAATTGTTTTGATTATTCTGTGGGAGAAAATTTGTTTCCTAAAATCGGAAAATATGGTCCGGACATTTTTCCGTGTTGTCCCACATTGTGTGTCTTAAGATTCATGGTCATTTTTGCTTGTTCAATGACTCCTTTTTATTGTTTTTATCTTGAGTAATACTAGTTACAGATATCTGTCTGTTAACTATGCAATGTCCTCATTAATGTTCATTAACAGTAATTGATTTATAAATGTCTATTGATTAAAGTCACAAAGCGTTGAAACTACGGAAGACTAATTTTTTACTTTTGCTCATGTCCCATTTGGTTGAAATCAAAAAATAATTGTCCGAAACAACAACAAACAACAAATTTGGCTAAACCCAAGTATTGTGTTGTAAGATTTTCATTATTCAATTATACTAATATCAGGCTCATATTATTAGCCAACCCATATTATTGGACTTCCCTATTTGTGACTTATGAAATATTTTAAAAGCACTGGTCTAGAAAGACAGAAGAGTCATGATCTGACATTAAGAATTAAAAAAAAAGTACCAAAGGAAAGTAGAAGGGGGATTGACTCAACAAACAGAAAACCAGGGCACAAAGAGAATTAAGGAAAAAGAAAAATACACCTGAAGTTGGATCTCAACAGAGCACAGAACTATTCTGACTACATCTTGATTTGTTTGTGTGTTAACAGCATGCTTGCCGATGACCTGAAGCTGAGCAGTGACGATGAAGACACTCAGAGGGTAAATGATGACGTCGTCAATCTCATCTGACCGCCATCTCCTCAAGTGTTGCCTGTTTTTCTGGTTATCAAAATTACACACACCTACAGGCAGGACAGCAGACGCTCTGATATAATTATCTTTTTTTCTGCTGCTAATTATGTGACAGTTAGTAGCAGCACTGACACGTAACACTTTGCAGGTTGGTAAGTCAACCGATACTGTGGATGATTTATATATTTTTTTTCTGTTTTTTTTTTCATCCCCAAAGGCTACACAGGAGTCAACTACCTGGGAGAGACACAGGTATTGGACTACTAATAATTGTCTCAAATGGTCACTGTTTATGTCTGCTTATCATCTGGTATAATATTTTATGAGTTCTGTTCTGTGCAGCTAAGATTTGAGTTGATAAGCACTCCTGGTCCAATATTTAAGCATTTCTGTGGTTAAAGTCATGTGACAATATGTCAATGACTCACACAAACAGAGGCTTCAGTTCACGTTGGATGTCCTTCCAAAAAGTTTTTGTACTAATAATGGTCCAACAATTCATACCAGGGGAAAATAAAAATAAGTCTGTACAGCCATTTATTAAAGAAACACGTGCCTATAGTCCATCAAATCTTTTAACCTAAATTCCTATTTTTTTGCCATATATTTTTACTGGTAGTGTCAGCAGTTAATGAAATATCTTGTCACTTTGTTTTGCTATGTAAACCTTCTTGTCTGTGTAGGTTCTTTGTCATCCAGGTCATTTAATCCGCAAATAGTAACTTTGTAGGCAACTGGACATGGTAGATTCCTTGGAGACGTTTCACCTCTCATCCAAGAGGCTTCTTCAGTTCTATTTAACTTACAGTTACAGCTTTACAGCTGTATCTTTGGGGTTAAATACCAGAACTTCTCAGTAACCAATTGGAACTGAAGAAGCCTCTTAGCTTAAAAGAAGAAAAACATGCACAACTGCCGTAAACTTTTCTATAAAGATTAGGTTTGACCTGTGATTACATTTTGGCTCATTATGAATATGTGTTTGACACCTCTGCATTAAAGTAATGACAACCCCCCCTGTTCCTCCCCAGCAACATCTAAATATGCATATGCACTATTCTGACGCATCTCTTTGATGTTTGTTTGTTGACTGACAGTCGGTCAGCGCAGCGAGCGCACACACATGGCAGACGGGTGAGACATTCCAGCTCTGATTCTTCAGCCTCAGACTCCAGCGGTGGTGGCAGCGGCAGTGGTAGCAGCAGCCTTCATTCACGTACCCCAAGTCCTGAAGTTCATCTGGATCCTGCGACGCCTACGTCGCAACCAGGCAACAGCAAGGAGGTACCAGGACAGTGTACTGTATGTCTACTGCGTCTGTGTCGAGTTCGTCTGCCTCCTCCTGTGTTTGTGTTCTTCTAAGGAGTATTTTCTGCGGGGAGTGGTGGCCATAGGGTAGCCGACGGCAGGTGTGGGGAGGGACAGAGGAATGAAGGAGGAATGCATTTGAGGAGAAAGGGGAGGAGGATGTGGGGTCGAGGTGCAGGGGCAGCTTTAGAAATTAGTGCTTGGGTGTCACGTCAACAAGCTGAGCCCTGGGGAGAAGGAAGTCATCAGGGCTTAAGTTAATGCTGACATTTAAGAGTAGTTGCCTTCTTTTGGAGAACAACTTCTCACTGAAGCTTATGTTTATTTACCTTAGATAAATAATGACTCTGGGATTCAGTGTCCGGGTGCAAGGCATGCTCGGTACGACTTGAGGAGTCGAAGGGCATTGTGGGGAGGGTTCGGGATGTGTGCTACGTGGGGGAATGAAGGGGAAAATTGCTCCTTTTTTATGAATGGCAGGCCCTGTACCTCATTACAAAGTGTATCACCAAAGACTTACATACATAGAGAGTGAGAAGGAGAGTGTGTGTGTTTTTGTGGGGGTGTGCTGGAGGAGGAGGGGGGCCGCAAAGGGTGTACACCATGTGTTTTTCATTTGCGTGGAAGGTTTGAGTGTCTCCTGGAGAAGAGATGTAGGGGTGGGTGCAGGGGGAGGGTCAAGAGGGAGGTTTGGGGGGTGCGCTTGAGTTCTGCAAGCAGTGAAAACTGGAGTTCCAGGTAGTGTCAAAGAGTGAGAGAGAGAGAGGGAGGGACAGAAAATTTGAAGGAGGGAGGTTCACCCAAAAACGGCACAAGAGATGCAGTGTCTTCACTGGAAAGAGGGAGAGGGGTGTGGAGGAGGGTGGTGGACGGCTGGGTGAGGAGGAGGTGGGGTGTCACTGTTTGACTTGAGGAGCAAAGGTTTAAATTGGTCCCTGGTCAGCTAAGGGTGAAAGACAGAAAGTAGACAGAGTCAAAAGGAAGAGGAGAAAAAACCCTCCACGAGCTGTGAGTAGCTGCTGTTTTTCCTGTAACTTTGATCCAGGGTGAATGCTCTTACTCTGTTCTTGTCATGTAAGCTAACAGGCTTGTTATTAAGCAAACATCATGTGAGTCATTTGACATTATTCGGTGTGGGGGCAGGAGGGGCGAGGACGGGACGGGATGGTTGAGCTCCCGTTAGCGCAGATGTTTATTGAAACATTGTGTCCGGGGTGAACTTTTGAGAAGTTTAATGGAATGTCAGTAGAATTTTGCGTCTTTTCGTCCTTAATGAGCCGCTTCAAACGTGTTGCCTTTTAATCTGTTGGAATGTGCAAATGTTGCATGTGGGTTCTGTGCGACAGCTCGTTTGATGTGAGATGTGTTTTCAGTAAACACAAGACTGCACTCCTTGATCTTGTAATTAAAACATGACACGACATGTACACCTCACATGTACAGTGTCTCACGTACTGTATCTGAGTATAACTTCAGGCTTTTGTACCTGTTTTCCTAATTTGTATATGACTTACTGGTCTAGTTGATACTCGATACTTTTTAAATATGTCCAGGAAAATGTTAAAGTTATTGGAGCTTTGGCTCAGAATCAAGGTCTGTGTCAGTGGTGTGGAACTCCAGGGTTCACCTCCTGGTTAAGACTGAAGGGTGGCTGGCTCCTTCCAGTGGGCTCACTACCTGCAGGAAGGTTCATGAGGGGCTGGTATAATGCTGCATGAGTTTGGTGGTGGTCATGGAGACTACAGTCCTATGACCCAGAAGTGGAAAAGTGTATAAAAATAGAAAAGGAAAGCAAACTCCTTGTCATTGTGACTCACACGACGGCACACAATGAAATGTCACCTCTACATTTAAGCCATCACCAGAGTGAACAGTGGGCAGCTTTGAGCGCCCGGGGAGCAGTGAGTGTGGACCTTGCCATGGTCAGTGGACCTCGGTTATAACCTGTCAGTTGGTGGGTTCGAACTTGGAACCCTCTGGGTTCCTTAACCACTAGGCCACCACTGCCACCTAAATGGATGGAACGAATAAAATACTAAACTTTCAGTTTTCAGTGTTTAAACTAAGTATTACCAACTGTCATCCTTAAACTGCTCTACCTTATCAGTTTCCCCTGATGTTTCCTTTTTAATTCTATTCATTTTGTTCTATGTATTCTTTCAGGCCAGTCGTCCCACTACTGCTCATTGGCAGTTGGATAAATGGCTGAAGAAGTCTCAGAGAAAGTCAACCAGTAGTGACAAACATCCTTCAACAAGTGCTGCAGGACGTCTTCCTTCTCCTCGTGCCTCTTCTCCACTAAGGTCGTGGGACAGCAATCAGGAATACAGTCCCAGCCAAAGCCCGATTCCCAGCCCACAGTTGAGTTACAGCAACAACAATACACCTCTTCCCAGTCCTGGCTATAGTTATTGCCCAAGCCCTAGCCCCTTTCCTAGTACCTGTCCAAGTCCCAGTCCTAATCCAAGGCACAGCTCGATTCCCAGTCCAGTTCCAAGTATATGCCCTAGTCCTTGTGGAAGTACACAAAGCAGCAGAAGCCTCAGCCCGGTATCTAGAGATCCTCCAAAAAGCCCAAGTCCAACCTTACCTTCTTTTTCAAGACAGCGTCACTACACTGAGAGTCAGACGATCCACCACAGCCCTAAGCAATCGAGCCAAGACATCAGTCTACATAGGACAAAAATCAGGTCAAGGACAGCCCCTGTGCCGAACAGTGACACAAGGAACACGGTCACAAATAGCAGTGTTCAGCTGACCTCCCATCACAGGACTAAAACTCAATCTGTACGTGATAGGGATCAGAACCCAAATAAATCCAAAACCTCTGCTGACCAGGATCAGTGCCAAAAAACTGCACCCAAGTCAGATTTTAATACAAAATCAAAACAACTCCTTGATGCTACAAAGGCTAAACATTCAATACATATTGAAAATATACAAAGTAACAAATCTCACCACAAGCCCAGGCCCATCTTTAGACCCAGCTCACGAGTAAGCCCTTCTAGAACAAAGCAGCAGGGTACTGCTAGCTGCGAAGGCAACACAAGTCATAGTTCTCACTCACAGTATACCTCAAAATCCAAGCATTGGAAGGCTGCAGCACCAACTGCTGTCCATGACATCAATACAAAAGCCTCTGAGAGGAGACCCCACAGTAAGGAACAGGAGGTAGACCACAGAAGAGACCATCAGGGTAAAGTAGACCGGGTTAAGGGGCAGAGCAAAGAGGACAGACATCGGGACAAACAGAGAAAAACACAGGACAGGAAGGAAGACAGGAGGCTGGCGGAAGAGCAGTTATTAAGACGTTCCTGGATCCACACTTCAGAAGAAGAGGAAGAAGAAGAGGAGGACAGTGCATTAGAGAGACTGAACAGGAGAAGAGAGGAGGTTTCCAAAAGTGAAAATAGACAGAAGGAGCGACAACATGAATGGCAAGCAGTCCAAACCAAACAGAGATTGTTTACAGGTGACAAACAAAGAGTGAGGGACAACTCACATCTTGAAAAGGCAACAAAAAAGGGAAGGACCAGTGAGAAGGCCAGAGAACTACATCAAGACCCTTTACCCTCTCGCCCTTCACGTTCCCCAAGCCCCCATAAGCCACGCTCCTCATCCTCTTCTTCCTCCTCTAACTCGGATTCAGAATCTGAGTATCAGGGTCCTGTTAGCAAAGTTGCACCAGACTCCACCTCCCAAAGATTGCTCAGGAAGAGTGGTCCAAACAGACCCAACACCGATAGGGCCAAGGTAGGACACCAAAAAGAGCCGCTTTCAGCCAAGTCCAGTAATGGGAAGCAGAAGCTCTACACCTTGGTCCCCTTTGGGAGAGGTGAACGGGGAACAGCAGTTCCCTCTAATCGAGGGCTGAGGAACCTGGTGGTTCAAATAGACCTTTGTCTTCTCAAGAGGGTCCCAGACAGCGCTGCAAATTCCCCAGTCAAAAATCCTTCAGCGATCTCCACCACCTCCTCATCAGGCAAGGACACACAGAAAGAGGCCATGAAACACCTGCATATACCCGAGAGCAAAAGGAAACGTAAGGTACACAACAAAATAGTTTGTTTCCTGCACCTTTAGACAATTACGGTGTGTTCATTTTGTGGTGTGTTCAATGACTGTACCTGCATGTGTTGACAGCTCGAGAACGGCGTGTCGGACAGGGACAGCAAAAAGAGTCATTCCAACATGACTGACCTGATCTCGGAGACTTCGACTCACGCAGGACAGCGCAGCTTTGTGACGGAGACCACGCACAATGGGTAAGTTAACACCGGGCACACTGGTTTGCACAGCTAGTGCAGCATTTTTGCATGTGAATGGCTGCACTGCCTTGCAGGTATTTGGATGAGTATTTGGACAGCAAGAGGCCTCTGTCTCCACTGTCCCCACTGTCCCTCAGCCCAGACACCACTAAGCCTCCCCCCAAAACAAAAAGCTCGGAGCAGCATCACAATCACAGCCACAAGACCAGAGTGAAAAATAATGATTCTGTGAAGGTAACTTCAAACAGCTAGTGAGATTGTCATCGATGGCTTTTTGAAACCTGTTTATTTATTAACTATTTTACCCTCTAGGCCCAGCCTAAGGCAGAGGTGGAATGTGTAAAAGTGTCCAGACATCCCCATCCCCCATCAGAATCCTGGGGCCCTGCAGGACACATGGGGACTGCACCTAACCATGAAACGTGAGATGTCGTGCATCTGAATCCGTGGTTCCTACACATTTCTTACAGATTTGAGAACTGATGTGTATCAATGATAAATGCTTGGTATCTTTCAGGTTTCCGAAAAGGGCTAAAACGCGTGTCAATTTTCTCTAATCAACTTTTATCATTGATTGTTCTTCATAGGCCGCACCATGCTGAGTACTATTTACATGAAGCAAAAAGGATGAAGCACCGTGCAGATGCCATGGTGAGTAACACCAAATAACAAACAGATTTAGATCAGACCTGGACAAACTGAGGGCCAAAGGCCAGATGTGGTCCATTTGGCATTTAAATCCGGCCCGCCCAAATCAAACTGTGATTTTTACATTTTAGCCTTTATTACATGACTTTTATTCCGTCATTTATCTTAGCTCACACAAATGCTACTGTACATCCACCTGCTCCTGACCTGGCCCCCGGGACAAATTTTTTTCACCCGATGTACAAGTGTAATTTCTTTGTCCACGCCTGATTTACATTGTAGTGCATCCAAGGACACTAACATAGCTAACATGTTTAATCTGTCTGCTACTTAAAGGTGGATAAGCTTGGAAAGGCTGTGAACTATGTTGACGCTGCTCTGTCCTTTATGGAATGTGGAAAAGCGATGGAGGAAGGACCGCTGGAGGCTAAATCTCCCTATACCATGTATTCAGAGACAGTGGAGCTCATAAGGTGACTGTTAATTCAGGAGAGAAGCAGTTGGGATGCTTACATACATGGAAACCAAGAGGCTTATATAGAATGTCAAAGCGTTATTTTGTTAACAGTGCTATTTCTTAAGGTATGCAATGAGGCTTAAAAGCCATACTGGCCCTGGGGCAAGACAGGAAGACAAACAGCTGGCAGTTCTCTGGTGCGCATATCATCTCTTGTTTGTAGAACATTAATACTTGTCATAATTCAGAACTTGAAGTTTTTTCATTTGAGTTTGTTTCAGTGAAACCTGTTTTGCTTCCAGTTTTCGATGTCTTGCGCTGCTTTACTGGCAGATGTTCCGACTTAAGAAAGACCATGCTCTAAAATACTCCAAGGTGCTGATGGACTACTTTAAGGTACTGACAATCAGACACAGGTGCATTCTGTGAGGGGTGCAACAGTTTGCATATTTTTTTTGGCAATAGTTAGTTTTTCTTGGCAGATCTAAACAAATGGCAGAGCACAAACTAAACAGTCATCTCCCATTATATACAATCTTCTTCTTCCTTTCCTTTGGACTTGTCCCTTTTTTGCCACAGTGAGTCAACAATTTCCATTTTGTTTTTTCGCATCTTTGGTTTGGCCAAGGTTTAACGCCGGACGTCCTTCCTGACACAACCCTCACCATTTATCCAGGCTTGGGCCGGAACCAAAATACACTGGCCTGTGTCCCTAGTGTCTGGTTTTGCATTGTAAACTATACACACATATATACTATATATATATATATATATACATTTGGATCTGTATCATTCTGCTAATACACCCAGCCAAGAAGGTGAGCACAGTAAAATGTGACAGTTCACAGCTCAGAACACCTCTGAATATTGTGCTAGACAAGAGTAGACACTTTATGGCGCTGTCTTTTCTTTGCTAGGCAACAACATTTTAAAGGTAGAATTTGTAATTACGTTTCCAAAACGTTTCCAAAAGTCTAATGTGCCCATGTGGTATTTTTTCAACCGTAAAACTGGCAAATTACATTGTTTTATTTTATTATGCATGCTGTTTTACAGAGTTCCCCCAAAGTGCCTGCATTGCCGCCCTGTTGGAACGACTCAGGAAAGTATGTGGATGAAAAGTTGGACTGTCTTTCTCTTATTCGTTTGCTTTCCCTTGCAGACCACAATTGTTCCTGTTGTGCTTCTATTCCCAGGACAGCGCCACCCCTCTCACCTAATTCCAAACACCATGGGCACAGTTCACACGGAAGCAGCAACTCCCCATCCTTTATAAGCATTCCCCAACGTATCCACCAGATGGCAGCAAATCACTTAAACATCACCAACAGCGTCCTCTACAGCTATGAGTATTGGGAGGTGGCTGACAATCTGGCAAAGGAGAACAAAGGTGTGCAGATCCCCAGATACTGCATCTGCTGCATGAAGTAAAATTAAAAAAAATACAATATAAAATAATTATAATATCAATCACAATCAGGCATTTAGAGTTAGAGAGGCTGAGATTCTCTTCAGGAGAGACAAGGATGGACAGGATCAGGAATGAGTTGATTAGAGGGACAACACAGACAGAAAGGTTTGGAGAAAAAGTTAGAGAAGACAGATTGAGATGATTTGGACACAGATAGGGGATTGATGGATGCAGTGATGGAGGACATGGAGGTAGTTGGAGTTAGAGTAGAAGATGGAGAAAACGGGGGGAGATGGAAAACATATCAATATCTTTAGGTCCATAGTCTTATCAGTTAAGCAGCTTTATGTTGCTCCTCTATTCATTTCTTTCTTCTCTCTTTCTAGAGTTCTTCAACTACTTGAATACTTTATCGGGACCATTAACCCTTCACAGCAGCATTGCTCACATAGTCCAGTACACCAGGCAGGCTCTTCAGTGGATACGCATCAGTGCCAAACTCAACTAAAGCTGCTTCCAGACCTGTGCTGATCACAGTTTGTGCGACCAGTTGGGTCTGTCACATTGACAGCAGATCGCCGGGAATGTTGTGACATGTGACCGCCATCATGTGGCCTGGACATTATCAGGAGCCTACATCGAAGGAAGTTTATGAAGATGGGATTTTTTTTTCCTATAAACTACTCTCTGGCTCTTCAGGCCATGTGATCTGCAGAAGAGACGCATCTGAGGTGGTCTGTGCAGACATGGAGCCCAGAGGTTTTCATCCTTATAGGATGTTGGAATGGTCTTCACCTGGGTCTTACTGTGTACAACGCCTTCTGAAGGAGTACGATTTCTACGAGCACCTTCTTTTTTTTACCCGTGGATTAACCAGATGATCTGTGTGCAGGGTGCACTCTCAGTCGCTCACTTTTTTGCCAAATTTGTCACTAAAAAGACTTTTTTTTAAAAATGGTTTTACACAAAAGGTGCTGAAAATAAATAAATAAATTCTAAATAAATAACTAGTTCTCTTTTCAAAGGTATATACTCACTTATGCATTTTTTGATAAATTTAAATGATTTTCTTAAATGCCAATTTTTTTTTACTTTTTAAAGTTTTTGTGCAATATTTTACAGATGTTCAGTTGTTGGTAACTGTTATTGTCGATATTAAATATTGCAAATGTGGAACAGAAACGTGGATGTGTTTACTAAAAATGACTGTGGGTCATATCCTTGAGCAGTACAGGCCAATAGGCTCTATTCTCATTGCTGTTTAGGTTGTAGATTCTCAATTAACATGTGCACGTTACAAAAGTGAGAAATAATTCAATAACTCAAATAGGTGTTATATAGGTGTTAATCCTATCAAATTGAACCATAGAGCTCAGGTGTATGGCATGTGTTTAGTCACTCGTAATTTTATAAAAGTAAGTTTGGAGACACAAAAAATCGCAAATGTCTTATGACAGGTTCATAAAATACATTTTGTTCATTATTATTCATACATTTCAATAAAATGAGGAACTAAGTCTTTTTCAGGGGACATATACATTTTTGTCAATGCAGAAATGGCAATTAACAACAGGTGCAGGTTCTGCTTGTTGGAACCCTTGGAACTTGACAAAAGATCTATCTTTGGGTTACGACCCACTATTTTAGAAATGTACGTGAACATTTTTAATAATTGTGCTTTTTACTCCTTGCAAATATGTAAATGTCCCAGCCGTCTCTTGCCTTACAAAGAACCCATGTTCACACGTAGTATCCCTCTTCACACACACAGGCTGTGGGGAGACTGTCTGCACAGTACAGCGGTGCCGAATTCCCACTCTCTCTCTCTCTCACACTGTTCATCACTGCATTCATACATCCTGCTGCACGAGCACGGAAGTTGCACGTGAAACTTCAGCATCGGCTGTCTGGTGCCATAGCAACAGAGAACAGCCAATAGGAGAGCGCTTCAGGACACAACAAGCCTTGAGTCAATACCATACTGTATTCTCTGGTTTTTGTGAAATTGCCTTTTCCCACAGCCTAGTGTCACAGTTTCCACTTTCATTCACGTAGAATTGGTGTGAAGTTGATCTTGAGGGTGTTTTGGAGAAGAGGGGAAACGTGCAGCCGGCTGACTAAGAATGAACAGGAGACACAACAGACAAAAGGCTCTTTTACTCATTGACATATTGTCACACTATGGTGTTGGCGGAGAAAAAGAGAAGAAAACAGATGCTAATACCTGGTTGTGTTCTGCCAAAAAAATGTAGGAAATAGGTCTTCACCTCCAGGTGAAGTGAGTCAGCAAAAGACAGTTTACATTTTGGTGCAGACTCAGTCATTGAAATGTAAGTGTACTCTTGAATGTGTCATTGATCCGGTCTCTACTGAGAAGGATGGAGGGACGTAAGAGTTTCCCCATTCATTCAACCTTCGTAGTAGTTGAAAAATACCAGGTTTAAAAACAAAGATAAGCCATGAACAGCCTGGTGGTAAGTTAGAATAATTGCAAGGGCTCCAATAACCATTCTCTGTCATGGGATTCATTTTCAAAGCAGCAGATATGACTGAACTCTAAACCGTGCATTTTTTTTTCTAATCGTGGCATCTCCATCCCCAGGATCATTCCTCTACCAATGTATCCACTGTTCCTCCTCTGAACATGTCCAAACCATCTCAATCTGGCTTCTCCAACCATCCTGTCAGTGTTGTCCCTCTCATCACCTCATTCCTGATCCTGTCCATCCTTGTCTCTCCTAAAGAGAATTTCAGCATCTTTAACTCTGTCACCAAATGCATTGCAATGTAATATTATATAAATAGTAGTATAAATAGTATAGTATAAAATAAACTAATAGTAGCCACAAATGAAAACAAACAAGAATACCACTGTGGACGAAGAAGACGTGGTATCTATGTATCCATGTTCCAAATGTGCAGTGTGGTTTGAGGGAGGTGGGAATCCTGGGTAACCATGTTTGTCGTAAGATAATAGGGAGGCAATTGTAGGGTGATAGCCATGTGCAGACTTGCATGACAATCAGGCTCTGACCATAATAGTCGTACAACTGAAAAATTGTGGCAAAATTGTGCAGCGTATGCTGGCCTTAACCGAAAGATTGAATAATTATGGAATTAATTATGATTCAGGTCATTAAAATGAATCCATTGCACCACCTGCAGGGGATGTAGGGGTACAACACATTCTTTACTTGGGGATTTAAATACCAGAATGTTCCAATCATTAACTAGCCTTTTTGAGAACCCTTGAGTTTAAATTATTTAATCAATTAAATTCTAATTTAAAAAACCCTCTGCAGACCAGATTTTACTTCCATTTACATTAAAACTGTATTTTAATACGGTACTTTGGTCCAGTGGGTTGGAGAATTGTTAAAATACGTCTGTCGCCTCGCGATACGTTGTCGGGTGCGTATGCTGTCCGTCGTCTGCAGTAACAGCCTGCGTCTCTGGCTCATTTATTCAGCACGTGTCTCTGCGTCACGGCCTTTAGGACGCCTGAGCGCCGGTTCGTCTGAGGACAACCGAGCTCAGAGCTCCTAGTCAGACAGCCCACATGGCAGACACAAAAGAATGAATAAAATAAAACCAGAATCACTGTAAGAATGCTGTGTCTGCTGCAGGGTGTCGTGCTGCGCCACTACTTGTAGTTAGTTGTTCACCTGGTTCTATGTGACATAGCAGTTCTTTACACCCACTTTAGCATCAGGCGTTCCTTCCACGGTTCATTTGCTTCAGTCTTGATTCGTTAAGTTCATCGATGTGAAGCTTTCAACGATGAATATCAAGAAAACCAGCGTCGAGGTTCCAACACGTCTCATGCAGCGTGTACGGGTGTCATGGCCCCATATGACCGCACAGTGGCGAAATTATTATACAAGTTAAAGCTAAAAACAAGGAGCCGGGACGGACTGTCGAGTTAGCTGTAATGGGGTATGGAGTAACAGGAAGTTGGTTGTAACGGCGTGTAAAAAATCAAAATAAATAAACGACTACAGCCGCGTCAAGATCATAGTCTGCTTTTAATAGACCGAACTTCTCTCAAGATGTTTAACATTTATTCCGCAAGCGTATTTGTCTTCACTATTCCATTAGATAAATCTTAAATATCCCAGAGTTGGTAATATCTATTACTAAAAACTGACGCAGACGTTCCAGTAATATATAATGCTTCTCTGTTCACATTACATAGGACCATAATGTTACTGCGGCTTGATATAAAGTTCAAATTACACTCAGATAGGCCCAGTAGGCAAGTGTTTTATTTTAAAAGGAATTCTCCGGAAGTTGTCGTTTTCGCTCTTTAACGCTTGACGCACAAAATAGAGGGAAGAGCCAGAGAGGGATCAGATGAGGCGGTTGAAAATGGAAAGCAAGAGAGCTGAGAGACTGGGGGTTCATGTTGGACAGACATGGCGTGGCACAGTGACAGACTGACGGGATCGCAGTTCGTCTGACGGACTCGTTCGGATCAGCTCAAGACCAAAGAGTCGACTCAACGGCTTGGCGGGTTTTTTTCGAGGAGTGTTTTTTCTATTTTCTCGCTGCTTTTGTTGTTTCTAATCAGATTGACAGCACACGACGTTGAAACTGTGGTATCTGCAGAGAAACAAGTGTGTGACCAACAACTGTCTTACGGCATTAAAAGGTAAAGGAAACAAACTACGCCACATACCTTCGCCAACTGCTGCTGCTGTGTTTAGAACGATATTAACAGAGAAGTTGCACTGTGTCAATATTCCTCACCCCATTGTTATGGAAGCTCGGTTTTCCCAGCATTCTGTTTGACCGTGAAAGCAGCACACACTCGCACAGTCGCGTGTTGCTGCTTTGATTGGATTTGACGTGTTGTGTTACTAACGTTCTCTCGTAGTCGTAGCGACTGGTTGACGGACGGACGAACCCAGACATTTGCTAATGTTTGCGTTGGACATAAAGTGACAGCGCTGCCACATGGCTGCGGCTCTGCTCGCTGCTCCGTAGCATAACAGTGAGTGAGCTGTCAGTACCGGAGACAGTGAGCTGCCCGGACATGCCCTTGGACACCGCTGCACACTGTTGCTGCCAAAATGGAATCGATACTCTTTGTCTGTGTACACCCTAATTTTTATATTTATTGTGAAATTAAAGTGCAATTAGTTCAATAAATTAACCATAATTTCACTAATGAAGACAAGTTTAACTTTTGGACAACTGTTTACACCGCACACTATATATGGTCCTACCTATCAGGTTGCTGTTTAAGTTCCGGAAATAGACCGGAAGTTCCAAGCACCTGTGATTTCAGATCTTTTGGGGGAAAAGTGTCACTTTTAACACTTTAATTAATTAATTAGTTTTTTCTTGAAATGATTATAAAGGAAGACAATACAGGTATACCATCTTTCATAGAATGTTCTCAGTTAATCTTATTCATTAAGTAAAGCAAACTCATTTTCAGTTTGACACATCTGCATATGTTGTGCTGTGGGGATGTATCATGCTTAGTGGCAACCTGGCAGCTGGTGGAGTTGAACCTGAAACCTTCCAGACACTAGTCTGCTTACTTAACTACTTGGCCCTAAACGAATTTTAAATGTTAAACACTCACACTTTTCTGTTATGATTCTGGTTTTGCTTTTTCACGCACCTCACCATTTACAGTGGAATCCAACATTCTTTGTAGCCTGTGCAACCAGGAAAATATTTATGAGATTGCATGACAAGAACGGGAAGAAAATAGTGGAAATTATAGCAAATAAATCCTGAAATATTCAGGGGAAAATGTGGATGCAGAACAGTAAATGGCTCGCTTGCCTTTAAACACTTGCCTGTTGCCTATTGGAGGCTTAAAAATCTATGTACAAAGAGCATTTTGTGCAGCAATTATTGATAAGTTTGAATTTGGTTTTTCTGTGTTTACAGGTGACTCAGTATGAGTCGAGATGCATGGGCAAAGAAGAGAGCAAATGCCAGTGGTGACAATGGTTGGGCTGAACAGGTGAGTGCCACTTGTCTGCAGACAACAAACACAACAAGGAGCGAAATGAAATAAGCCCTTCAGTCAGGTCAGACTGCAATAATCTTTTTTATTTTTGTTCATGCGTATGTGCAGGGCGGCTACATGGCTGCCAAGGTGTCCAAGCTGGACGAGCAGTTTAAACACGACGTGAGAGAAAAACAAAAGCAAGGCAAATGCACCACCATCTTCAGTGGGGTGTCCATTTATGTCAATGGATACACAGGTAGTAGTGACAACAGCATGTGTTTGCAACACTAGTTATGTATGTGACCCTTTAACTCAACATATGGTTGCTTTCTTGTGGATGAGCAGAACCAAATGCAGACGAGCTCCGCAGGTTGATGTCAATACACGGAGGCCAGTTCCATGTCTACTATTCCCGTTCTAAGACGACACATATCATTGCCAACAATTTGCCAAACAGCAAAATACAGGAGCTCAAAGGGGAAAAGATCATGAGACCAGAGTGGATCACAGACAGGTCAGTCACAAAACAAACTTACGGCCCGTGGGCCATTTGCGGCCCGTCCAACGATATTTTGTGGCCCCCACCTTGATGTGAAACTTGAAAATATAATTTTGGCAGTATTTTTGCAACATCTTCAAAGTGATAACATGGCCTATTCTGCATAAACATAAACACAGCTGTCATTATTCCTGTTAGATTTAAGGAAAAAACTCTTTTATACGTTATTTTTTTTCCTATGGTGCCGGAATCACACTTTTTTTTGTTTGGCTTCAGCTTTAAACAACCCTGTGTATTGTCCTCTGCAGCATCAAGGCTGGACGCCTCCTTCCTCACCTACAGTACCAGCTGTATACCAAACATAAAGGTCCACTCTTCCCTGGCCAGACTTTACGCCAAGCCTCAGAGATCCCAGGAACGAGCCATAGACCTCACTCTGTTACCAGTCATGAGAAATTCTCATTCACCAACCAGACTACCATCAACCCTGCCTCAAGACGAGGTCATTACCAATGCAACGTCCAACCTCAGTCCACCCATCACAGCCCTGCAGCTGTCTTCATTAAACCTCCACCCAGGTGCCCAGCTTCCGGTCACAAAAGCCCTTCGAACACCCACCTCTTGTCCGACCCCGACTCCACAAAGACCCCACAGTCTAAACAGCATCATCATAATCTGCAGCACCAGGGAGCCAGCCAATCAGAGCCTCAGGCTGACTCCTGTCACAGCAGTGACTCCAGTGGCTTTAAGGAAGTGGAAGTCAAATTGTGAGTATGTGAAATCAATAAGGGAGAGAAATGATCTGTCTGCTGGTTTTTACTTCTGTTAAATCAGACATAGATTCCCAGTTCTTTTTACCAGCTTTACTGTATTAGGGAACTTGTCTTTCTCACTTTGTCTCACAGAAATGGAACACTGCAGACCTCAGCTGGTGCGAAGACACGCCATGCAAGAATTAATGAAGCTCAAGAGTGTGGCAAAGGTCTTCACCCACGGGTGCTGAAAGATGCCCCACTGACCAATGGACATTCTTTTTCTGTAAACGGTGCCTTAAAGCCAGAGGACTTGTCCGCTGTTACAGACGAAACCTCTGACAATGATCTTTTTGAATGCAGCATTACAAGCCCGGAGGATGAACTTCCGGTGCATATACTGACCAAACCAGACCCTTATGAATTTCCTCACAGTCCTCCAAATCAATCTAAACATTCCCCTGTCTGTGTGGAGTCGAACAGCTGTAAAGACAAAGCGCAGCCACTGAAACCTCCACTGTGCCACCAGGAGGCCGAGAAATCACCCGGCACGGACCTTATCGCCAAACAGCTAGCCCCTAGAAACCACTCCTATCGCGAAAAGACTTCCCTTGCTCCTCGCCGTCTTTCGTATTCTCCTCAACGGCCTAACGGAAGTCACCGCAAAGATTCTGCCCCGTCCCAATCAAGCAGCTTAACGTCTAAATTGCATTCTCCTGTCAAACGGCCTTCTACATCATCACACGCATCCAAGTCTCCGTCTCAGCTGCTGGTACAGACGGGTGATCTGATCTCTGAGTATTACTCCCACTCACGTTTACACCAGATCTCCACGTGGAGGATTGGCTTTTCGGAGTATGTCAACGAACTGCACTGCAAGCGTAAGGCAGCAGGGGGCGCCTCGTTTTCAGGGAAGGAGCGCTTAAGGAAATCTTTGGCTTCCTACTCTTCAGACCGTCATGGTACAAGACAAGGTTAGGACTTTTTATTCTGTACAGGACATTTGTTTGTGTCTCAGAAACCGATTTTTCTTAGTCTAAATCTTATGTTTCATAAAAATCTTTAAACCCTGTTGACTCCATTAAAAAACAATGTATTGTGTTTTTACATGTAAGGTACATCGTCATCATCATCATCATCCAAAAGGACTTCTTGTATATTCCACGTGGACATGGACTGTTTCTTTGTCTCGGTGGGAATCAGACATCGGCCTGAACTCAAAGGTAATTAACACCTTTTTTATGAGATCACTGAATTTACTTCACATTGAAATACATTTTTTATTTTGTAATATAGTCATAAATAAAATAAAGAGGTATTAGTACTGTATTCACACTGCAGGCAAATTGCCCCCATTATTTTTTGCCTATTTGTAATCCATATCTCAATAGTGTAAAAACAGTCCAGGTAGAGTCCAGGTAGAGGCTCCAATACAAATCCCAGGTCACTTTTATATGGAATCTGATATACAGGATATCTGCTGTTTTCCAAGCAGCCTCACTCTGAGAGGCCATGTTACATTTTGTTAAACTTGAGATAAAAAAAATTTAGTGGAGAATGTAGAATGTGTTGGGATCAAATGTAAACAGTTTACAATCCTGGAGGTCTGTTTTCAGTGGAGAAATGACCAAAGGGTGACGTGCATTGGCCCCAGCTGCAGGGAGCGTGGACGCTGTCTGACTGACACAAGTGCAGTTGGATTGTTTGCCACAGAACCGCCAGAAACTCAAAATGTAGACACTCAGCATATATCCCATATTTTTCCAGACCATAAGGCACTCTACAACTTCAACTTCACTTTATTTATTTATAGGGCCATATCATGACAACCATCATTCCAAGGCACTTTACAAACAATTATGTATAATAAACAAGATCCAGTAAACAGGAAAATACCTGCCCTATAGACCCTCACACCGGCTAAGGAACAATTCCCAAAAATAAAGGAAGAAACCTCAGGGTGATGGTCCTCACCCAGGATGGACAGGCGGGCAGTGAGGAGAAAACCAAATTCAATTTATCTACACAAGTTCTCTACACAAAGGCTCTTTAAAGTCCTTGCAGTGTCAATACAAAGGCGAAGTCCTGAGTCGAGAACACACTATATGGGCCTGGGGGAGTTGGGCCATGATTTGGAGGCTAAGTCCTGGGTCCAGTTTACGGCCATGGGGTTCTGGGGGCTAGAACAGAGACTCGAGGGACATGAGGCCCTGGCCGAATGCATTAGTCCTTAGGAAATAAGTTCATTAAGGGAAAAAGAGAGAGAGAGACAGGCGACAGCAAGAGAAGACCCACTGTACAAAAGGACCCCTGGCGCAGCATATCTAGGTCCATAACTACGACCCAAGGTCCAGCCACAGGCCCCACAGGAGGGTCTACGGTCGCACCTGTAGCCCACCATGGGCAATATCACAAAGGAACATCTTCAGTCTAGACTTGAAAATAGAGACTGTGTCAGCCCCCGGACTGGAGCTGCCAGGTGGTTCCATAATAGAGGGGCTTGGCAGCTGAAGGCTTTGGATCCTAATCTAGATATAGAAATTTGTGGAACCACAAGAAGGCCTGCGCCCAAGGAACAAAGTGTTCCAGTGGGTTGATAGGGTTTTTTTAAAATCAAAAACAGTGCCTGATGTTTCTCTAGTGCTTAAAAAATCTGTCACAATGTACAACCTTGCTAAGCTCTGAAGCTGCACCACTTTAATGTCTCATCTGAGTATCACTACTGAATAGCTAAGTAACTGTAATCAGACTTGTATAAAGACGATACTGGACCGAGCGTGCTTGACGCCTGAACTGAAAAAATTGTATTGTAAGTTTTTATCTGTTTCAGTGAACAGTAGCACAGCACCGTTATAGCTTACCACCAGCAGAATGGTTCACAGTATGGCGCAGCATTATTTGGGTGACAGTCGTGGAGACTGCTCCTCCTGAAACCCAGCAACAGATATTAGGCTGAAGATAAATGAATGAATGAACAATGTTGAGAGTTATTTTGACTTAAACTATTTTTAACTTGCCTATTTTGTCGCTTAATGTGTCTTATAATTCGATGTGCTCTAAGTATGACAAAAAATGAAGGGAAGAGAGAATACATTTCTTTATTTCTAAAGAATTTCACTTTTCAGCACAATAGACTATCAACACTCAAAAAATTCAGTGTGTTCTTGTTCTAGATCTGAGGACTGAGAACCATGAGCAGAACAGTTGCATTTGTATCTCCAACATTCTCACATTGTGTTCTTCCTAAAGGGAAGCCTGTAGCTGTGACTAGTAACCGTGGTCAAGGCCGAGTGCCTCCAAGACCTGGAGCCAACCTGCAGGTGGAGCAGCAGTACTACCAGAGGAAGCACAACTCTCCTCAACCAGTTGGTGCGTCACCTCTGATCCTTCAGTTGATTTTTCTTGTTTCCTAGGAAAATTTGACTCAATACAATACAATCTCTCTAACTTTTATTAGTGGGGAATGAGGAGGATGTATATAGAACTCCTTCACAAAAAAGTCCTGAATCTCCAACCAACGGCCTGAACCAGGATGCTGCCATGCTTTCAATGGCAGAGATCGCATCTTGCAGTTACGAGGCGAGGTAAACAATATCACCATGAAAGCAGGTAGAAATTCCGAGATGCACAAACATTTACCTCAGTCACTAAAAGCCTATTCCTCTTTGCTTGCAGAAAGGCGGGTGTAAAGAACGGCATGTTTTTTGGTAAAGCCAAACAGGTGTGTCCCTCACTGCAGGCTGTCCCCTATGACTTTGAGGCCTACAAAGAGGTAGCTCTGACCATGTACGAGATTCTGGCCAGGTCAGTAAAATCTCTTTGTCTTTCTGAAGCTAATTTCTCAACTCTACCTTGACACACAACACACCCGGATTACTTTTTTTTTTATCTTTCTACAGTTACACACATGACATAGAAGCACTGAGCTGTGACGAAGTTTTGATCGACGCCTCGACTTTGCTGGCTGAGTTGGGCATCGGTGCAGAAGATCTGGCCAAGGCTATAAGAGCAGACATCAAGGAGAAAACGGGGTGCTGTGCCTCAGTGGGCATGGGTAAGCTGGTTTTGATAAGGCAGAAAAAATAAAAATAAAACTGTGTGTCTGTAGTTTGAAGATTTAAATGTCTCTTCTTCTTAGCCTCAAACATTCTGTTGGCACGACTGGCGACCAGGAAGGCCAAGCCAGATGGACAATATTTCCTCAGGTCTGAAGAAGTCGATGATTTCATCAGGGACTTACCAGTGACAAGCTTACCGGGTGTGTATGAAGCACCACCTGCTGGTCAAACTCATCAACTTTACTTTTACTTTATTCCATTGTAAGTACATTGGCCCTTCTTTGTAGGTGTTGGCCCAGTTATGGGCAGAAAGTTAGCAGCTATGTCTGTGAAGTCGTGTGGAGACCTCCAACAGGTCTCTATGAACCAGTTGCAGAAAAAGTTTGGACCCCGGACAGGGCAGACGCTGTTCCGGTTTTGCAGAGGGCTGGATGATCGGCTGGTGCGCTATGAAAAGGAGAGAAAATCGGTCTCAGCTGAGATGAACTACAACATTCGCTTTACAACAGTGAGGCTAACACCTTCTTCATCGTCATCTTGACTCTGTGTCCTCTGCATGTCAACATTCTCGATCTAACTCCCACCAGAATGATGAGGCAGAGAGTTTCCTGACAAACCTGTCCATGGAGGTTCAAAGACGGCTACAGGAAGCAGGACTGCAGGGTCGCAGAGTGACCCTTAAGGTCATGGTTCGTAAACCTGGAGCACCAATAGAGTCGGCAAAATATGGTGGTCATGGCATCTGTGATAACTTGGCCAGGTAAGGAAGGAATGAAAAATGACAACTATATGTTTACCATAGATTAGTTCACAAAATCACATCCTGTTTGACTTTGGCCATTAAAACCAAAAAATTAGTAAACATGTTTTTTGGGGGGGAAAACATAACTTCCCTCAAATCATAGTATTTTACTCGGTTTGCCAACTAAAAGATAATATGCTAGATTAACCACTAAATTATACGATTATTATTTTAACTACCAGTCAGCACAGGAAAAGGCTTAGAGTTTTGGTCATAAACCTGTGGCCCACGGGCCATTTGCGGCCCGAGGAACGATATTTTGTGGCCCACAAGATTTATGAAGGGATTCCACTGCAAATCAAAAATGCTGGAATTAGTTTTGTTGGATCCACTAAGTGGTAAACACTATGCTGGATGAATGTGAACATTGCAATGGAATTATTGAATGCATTATTAATTTTTATTCAACCCAGTATTATAATTAATGAAGACCAGCGTCAATCAGAAAATACATTTACTAAAGATCTAAACTTTTCAGTATCACAGTAAATGTTCTGTCACAGATTGAAGTATCATTGTTAGCTTTGTTGCCCAAGACAATGTTGTGCACAGCATAATACAGAGAGATCCCTGTAAAATGTTATATTTTGTTATATGTTCCTTTAGTTGAATCCTTTATTAATATTTCTAATTTTTATCTAACCCTGTGCCAGGACTGTGATGCTCGCTCAGTCCACAGACAGCGGTCAGCTGATTGCGTCTGCGGTCATTAAGCTGTTCCAGGCCATGAGGCTCCCAGTCCAGGACCTGAGAGGAATTGGAATCCAAGTCCAGCTTCTTGAGGGAAACCAGCGTGTCCACCAGGAAGCCTCGGCCAAAGGCTCACGTTCTATCAAAGACATGTTGTTAGGCCAGAGGTCAAGTGTCCAGAGCCACCACAGAGGTTTGACTGAAGTTTTGCTTCTACTGTTTCTACTGTGAGATCAGTCAGCCAGTCAGTTAAGATCTGTGTTTTCTTTCCTGCAGACGACAGCACAAACCAGGACAAGACAATTCTAACCACACTACCATCTCCACCTCTACACCCTTGCTCTACTGAGCCGGTGCCAAGTACAAGCAAAGCACAGGAAACACCAAAAGTATCCAGAAAAATCCTCAACCTCAGTATAGAAGTCCCTTCCCCTTCACAGGTAAGGCTCTGAATGATGTTTAGAAGAAAAACTAATCAGTGAATTT
The DNA here is from genome assembly GCA_016785265.1 of Paraplagusia blochii. Classification (NCBI taxonomy): domain Eukaryota; kingdom Metazoa; phylum Chordata; class Actinopteri; order Pleuronectiformes; family Cynoglossidae; genus Paraplagusia; species Paraplagusia blochii. The sequence goes on along the minus strand of JAFBJS010037848.1, from coordinate 36,537 downwards.
CAACAAAGCTTTTGTATATGATCTCCAAGGTGGATCGTTCTGTGTTGGAGGCTCTGCCCCCAGAGCTGAGAGAGCAAGTGGAACAGTCGTGGATGCATCGAGAAGGGCGACCAAATGGCCTTCATCCCTCAAGTCCACAGACCAGCAACCTTCCACCTCCTCCTGCACTTCCGCCTCCATGTTTCAATAACAACCCTGGTCCTTCCTCATCTTGTTATCCCACTCCATCTGGGACATCTCTGGACCGTCCACCAGCAGGAACGTTGGTTTTACAGATCCCAAACCAGCCAGACGGTCTAGGCATTGTCCTGGAGCTACCACACTTATCCCAGGTTGGAATCCCTTCACGTCTGTGTTTGTGTTAACAGTTTTGATCTAAATGACACACATGTCTCTCAAAAGGTAAAGTGAGGCACAAAATATTTTACATTCTTTCTTATTTCCATTCATTCATCTTCATACGCCCGCTGGTAGCATGCCAGGTAGCATGTCCAAGGTAGCATGTCCAAAATTATCCATACCCCAAAGATACTAAGACCAGTAGCCAGAGGATATTCCAAACCATCGTCACTAAAGTTCTAAAGTGTTTTAAATTGTTTTCAATGTTGGTTTTGAAAACAATCCAAGGACTAGTACCAAGGCTTAACTTAAGGTACTGAGTTTAATTGGTTTGACACTAACCAGACAGACCAGGAAAGACTAGCCTGCTTCAACCAAAGTGTGTAAAAGCTGGTCTGAGCTTTGCAGAGATGTAGTTAAAGGAAGAAAGAAAGCTTCTAGTCGTCTGTTCCATGGTCATATGAAACGAAATATGTACCTTTTTGGCACAGAGATCTGGCTAAAGTGGAGAGATGCCTATAAACCAATAAATGGACCCCACTATTAAATATGGAGGTGAAAACATCAAGCTATGGGGGCAGCTTTTGGGTGAAAGGGCCTGGCAACTTGGAAATCATGAGGAAAGAGCAGCACAGTACATCAAGATTGTTGAAGAAAACCTGAATCTGGGAGAGTGTTGGGCCTGTGAGCAGGACAACAATCCAAATAATATGGCCAATGTAGTGAAGAAATGGTTCCAGGACACAAAGTGGCCAAGTGACCTGGTTTAAACCTCCTCAGGAATCTATGGATGGAGCTGAAGAACAGGTGACAGCATGGAAACCTTTCAACACCAAAGATCTGGAAACAATTATAACAGTCATTCAGAGGCTGTGATAAAAAACAAGGGGTTTTCAATTGATTATTGAGAATGATTTAATAGTTTTATGCTTATCTCTTGTACATCATTATCTTTTGCGAGACTTGTGTGTCATTTCCAATCAGGAAATGTGGAATTTAAGAAGACTTAAAGTCAATATGTCAGGGTTATGAATGATTTTGGTCTTGACTGTGTGTATAAGACTTTTTATATTTGCCTTGCCACTGACACTTTGGCTCACTTGTTGACTTTAACCTTAGGTGGACCCTGAAGTTTTTGCCGCTCTTCCCAAAGAGCTACAGGATGAGCTACAGTCCGCATACAACCGCACAACAGCCCCACCTCAGTCAAAAACGTGTATGTCCACCAATAAATGCGTGCAATTTTTTTTTCATGTCACCTGTGTGAGAATGTAATGTATATTTTAATACCAATGCCAATTTTTTTGTCTACTTTGTCGCACTCCAGTGGAGCAGAAGAATCCACTGCTGCAGCTTAAACAGGCAGGAATCGGTCGAGTCAAGCGTCGCTACAAGAGAAAAAATGCGGTCAGTCCCGCAAAGAAGCGCTCAGCAACAAATAGCCCTGCAAAACCTGCATCACCTCTCAAAACGTCACGGGAAACACCAAGCACAGCCAAGGTTAGCTCTTAGATAAAACAAGATGAGTGTTCAAACATGAGAGTTCATCTCTTTACATGACGTGTTCATGTTCTTTCCAGACCGAAAATGAACCATCAACATCGTCCTCCAAACTAGATGTTCCAGAACCACAACCCAAGTTTATTCCTCGTCCGGCTCCATCATTAGCCGGAGCCTGTGAAATAACAGACATTAAAATTCTCCTAAGAGAGTGGATCACAACTATAACGGGTAAATGTTCAGTCACGCTATAAAGCAGCAGTGAAATATGGATTAATTTAGGTTCATGTCAAATGTATTATTCTTTTGTAGAACCTATGGAAGAAGACATCCTGCAGGTGGTAAAATATTGCACTGATCTTATTGAGGACAAAGACCTTGAGAAGCTGGATTTGGTGATCAAGTATATGAAAAGGTATGAAGGTTGATTTGTTTCTGTGTTTTACTGGTAAAAGAGTTGAACCGTTTAACAACAGCAGGGATAATAATGTGGTTTTATGTTAAACTGATGAACTTCTGATATCCCAGCAGACCTTTAACATTGCATGTTGGGTTGCAGGCTCATGCAGCAGTCGGTAGAGTCTGTCTGGAGCATGGCCTTCGACTTCATCGTGGACAACGTCCAGGTGGTTGTGCAGCAGACCTACGGCAGCACGCTGAAGATAACGTGATGACCGAGAGACGCAGCAAAATAATGAAGCTACACGTCCGTTCCCCTGACCAGTTATAATGTAGCATTTCTTTTTTAAATGCAAAATTTTTAATGTGTACTTTTTTGCCAGGAATTGTCAAAATACCAATTCCTTTCATATAGAAAGGTTTTTAGGGTAACATTTGTCAGAGACAGTATGTTACTGTTATTTGCAACGTTGAATCTGAACCAGACCAGGTATAATTTGGACTATGTTGACTAAAGTTGAGTATAATTTAGATTTCTTATTTTGTGAATGAAGTGCCACAATTTGTTAACACAAAATGTGAATATAGTTTGAAAAGGTTTGTAATCTGAGTTTTTTGTTTCTTAAATTATATATGTAGAGGACTCCTCTTGAATTGTTTACACGTAGTGAATTCTTAGTAACTTTCTCAAAATTGTAAAATCTCTTTAACTGTGTGTACGTAACTGTTCCTACATGGAAATCAGAAGCTGGCCAAAGCACTTCACTTGAGGTCTAATGTTGATCCTCAATAGCGCTCTGATTTCAGAGCACATCATCTGGGTTGTGGCAATCAATAAGTAGCCTATGCATCTTTTATCAAACAAACAAACAAACAAGATGTCCCCAGAAGATAATGCTAAATTCAATACAACCTTTGTACTTGGCGTATATATTTAAAGCCTGTTGGGCTTGTTTTCATAAATCTGAATGTAAAAATACTCCAGGATTTGCAAAGAAAAGGGAGTTGAGATTTTTAACAATGTTTTTCATCCTGTGCAATCCTCATTCTGTGGATCATTGTGAATTGTTGCTACATCTCCGAAGTGACTGCCATTGTTGATAAGGGTTTAGTAGAAGTACTAAGCCTGATTATTTGCTGGTTCATTGTATTATGATACAAGACATGACGTGTGTTTGCAATGTTTAACAGTATTTCAATATGCAAACCGAATCAGGTTGCCATTTTTTTAATTGTTAAAATGACTTTTTCATAATTCTTTACTCACTTTTTAGATGTTGCTTTTCTTCAGCACGTCTTTTCAGAAAGGAATGGCCAGGAGCTGAACCCCACCAGTAATGTCCTCACAAAAATGGCCTGTGCCTGACGACCTTAAGCTGTGAACTTGTTTGTATGTTTTCTAAATCTTGGTAATAAACAGTTAAAATTAAATTATCTTGGTTCTTCATTATTATCCATCCTTGTAAAAAAAAGACCCCTTGAGTCAGGACAGATACCAAGGTAGGTTTAAAATATAAATACCAGCTTTATTTCCTCTATGTCCGTTGCATTAGAAGAAATTACGGTATTTGAAATTAAGAATCACCCCCTTTTTTATCAAATATTATTTTTAAATGCCTCCTCTGTTTTTGAATCCAATAAAACATGAAAATTATGTTTTTCCCAAATAAAAGTACAAGGGAAATTTGAATCGAATGTGCAACGTTACCATTACTATAACCCACGCAACGTAACATTTCTTAAAAAATGTAAGTATTTTCCTCATTGTAATAAAAAATCAACAGTATAAACGAAATAATAATGAATACGTAACATCCCCGATGAGAGGAACTAATGTTTTCACTTAATTTTTCACCCGGATTATTAAAGTTCCGGTTTTGCTTCTGAAAAAAACGATAGGTTGGAGGCACGGACTGGCGTCATATCCGGTGTGGCGTTTTGCATTTCGCACACGAAACCACCAGCTTTAGCGACCTAAGGTAACCATTTATTTAAGAAGGACATGGCTTGCGAGTCTTAAATGATCAATTTACAGACCATAAATGAATTGTGATTATTAGCCTTTCATATACATGGCCGTATTTGGCCTTAGCGTCGACACCGCCGAGAACTGAATTGTTTAAGTTAGCAACGTAGCGTCACATGCTAATGCGTTCCTATAGGTCTCAATCGCAAAGGTGTTTGCTTTTCTGTTTCTTCAAATTTCATTACGGTGTACTATGTTTGCGCTGAGTGGTGATTTATTTATTTCACTTTAGTAAATGAGGTCTGACGTGTGATGTGAGTGTCGTACTTCTAGCGCAGGCAGCCTGTCAGAAACAAGGCGTGTCTACTCGTTACTATGGCTTTGTCTGCAGTTACATGACGATGCCTTGCTACAAAATTAACGTGACGTCGGTTTAACCTTGTCTCTTTTTAAAGACAGCAAAGGGGCACTTTTCAGACACATATGGACAACATAATGTTTTATACGTAACAAAATTACTTAACATATCAATGTATATAGAAGTATAGAAATAATGCAAGTGTTTCCACATCATGTAAAATTTTTTTTACTTAGTATGAATCAAGCACAGATGAAGATAGTTATTTAATGTTTTAATTGCATTGCAATAGGTATGTTAACAAAATTAGTTCTAGCCAAGTCATTTTTTTGTCAATGGCATTAATTTTAATTTTATGTTCGTGCACCTTCGAACCCTCCAAATTAAGACTCTGTCAACGGCAGTTGAGATTTTCTGATGTAAGTGAATATGTAAAGGAATCTCAGGTGCCTTTGACATTTGAAAGGTACAAAGGAAGTGTAATGGGATAACACTTTATTTTGCTATTGTTGGGTGAGTAGGATTTAAATTGACACAGTACAAGCAAAAAGTGCAGTAAACACTAAGATCAATAGGATAAAAAAGAGCGAAGGTAATGGATAATTAACTCTGCCTGGTGATGGTATTAAAACAGTGAACTGCTGACCACAGCAATGGTCTTTTGTTATAAATAACAACATTACTCACCAAACCTAAGAGGGAAATATCTGTCAGTAGTGTTCAGATGGACCAGTTTATGTGTAAATAATTCATTTCAGTCAGTAATTCTTTGGTTGTCTTAATATGCTCCTGTTCACCTTCTCCCATCTGTGTTTTTAAACCAGATTACATGGAGCAGACGACCATGGCCACACAACAAATGGAGATCATCGCGAAGGTGCTGGAGCAGTCCGCCAAGTTGGTGGAGGAGCAGGTGGACGCACAGATCAGCAAACTGAACGAAATGGATGATGACGATTTCGAAAGACTGAAGGAGAGGAGGCTGGAGGCGTTGAGAAAAGCCCAGAAACAGAAGGAGGTATGAAGAGGGAGGTTTCACAACATTTTGGTTGTGGACAGATTAAATACATTGTATATTAGTAAATATTTCTCACTAATCTGACTATCAAAGTTTTTTGGGTTTGTATTTTTTAGATTTGTGGCTTGAAAACAATTCTACTTCCTCTGCAACAATATATTACAGTACATTATGTATTTGCTTTTTTAATATTATTTACTATTTCATTCACCCCTTTTCCCTGACATCTGTTACTGTTGTTTTTTTTTTCCAGGAGTGGCTATCAAAAGGCCATGGCGAGTACAGAGAAATTGCAAACGAGAAGGACTTTTTCAGCGAGGTGAAGGACACCCCCAATGTTGTCTGCCACTTCTACAGAAACACTACCTTTAGGTAAAATATGCAAAACCTACTATATTGAATAATGACTATTGAATTTATGGAAAGAATGTTTCCCACGTGTGATTAGATTTGGAACTGGCTGCTTATCAGCATTATGGGCCTATAGAATCAACTGGACATATTTCCAGTTTTGTAGCTGATCAGTTGGGCCATTCCTTATGTATTGGACAACATGTGCAGAAGCGGACCTGGGTCCATGTTCAGTCCACCTACTGTCCACTGTTCACTTTGGTGATGGATGTAGAGGTCTCATTTCATAGACCTGGTTTAACGCATTATGCAGATGGACTGAAAAACTTAAGGACTCTGCTGAAATAATTTCCATTAAGTACTTCACCCCTCCTACTGAGCAACTTATTTTGAAAATTGCTCATATGGCTGAGATGAAATATTTCATATTTATGGTCAATTGAAGGATTTGGACATTCTTGCAGAAATCTGTATTGCCATTTTGGGTTGGCCCAAGTGTCCAACCACAAGTTCTGCTATTTATACAATCAGTTTACAAACAAAATTCTTTGCTATAAGTGGCATAATTTACCTTTCATATTGCTTTTTTATTACATTTCAAATTTGGGAATCATGGTGATGAATTAGAGACCTAATATTACCACTTTTCCACCATGTGCTTGTTGTCAGTTGCTAACTCTTAGTTCTTACACCTGCTGTTCACTCCTAGATGTAAAATTATGGACAAACATTTGGCCATTTTGGCAAAGAAGCACGTCGAGACCAAATTCATCAAGCTGAACGTGGAGAAAGCCCCATTTCTGACCGAGAGGCTAAGGATCAAAGTCATCCCCACGCTGGCTTTGGTGATCGACGGGAAAACGAAGGACTATGTGGTCGGATTCACCGACCTGGGAAATACAGATGAGTTTTCCACAGAGATGCTGGAATGGAGGCTCGGCTGCGCGAACGTCATAGACTACCGGTGAGACGGTTCGGCCTTTCCATGGTTTCTAATGAGATCTATCTAGGTCTTATGTTTAAATCTTTGTTCTGTCTTCTTTTTTTTTCCTTTGCCAGTGGGAACCTGATGGAGCCACCCACACAGACACAGAAGTCAAGGTCAAAGTTAACAAAAGTGGAGAAGAAAACCATCAGAGGGAGAGGTTGTGATTCCGATTCAGACGACTGAAACAGAGGTTTCCTCTCTCTCAGGGCTCTACCTCATTTCACCAAGAGTGAAGCGGAAAGCCCACTTTTTCCACTTTCACTTTTTGTTACTCCAAGCAACCATATGATTTATTGATTTATTTGAGAATATATTACCTTGAACCACATTTTTAAAGGTCTATTATCAACCTGATCAGATTTGATGCAGATAATGAGAGTTAGGGATTTTCTTTTCTTGTGTTTAGATTCTGGCAATTCCTGAATGGAAAAAAGAGATAGAAATTATTTTAATTTAGGGTTCAGTTTTAGCTCAATTCTTCCTTCTCTAAGTGCCAAGAACTTCTGGAAGTGACAGATTACATTTTCACAATTCTCGGACTGATGTTAATAAAAAAATATACAAACCTAAAAAAACTTTTGTGTCTTTTTTCCTTTCGACCTTTTTCAGGGGTTGCCACAGCGAATCATTTTTTTCCCCATTCTCTTGTCTGACTCCAACTACTTCCATGTCCTCCCTCACTGCATCCATCAATATCCTCTTTGTCTCCTACCTGGTAGCTCCATCTCTAGGATTTTTTTCTACCAATGTATCCACTGTCCCTCCTCTGAACATGTCCAAACCGTCTCAAGCTGTCTTCTATAGCCTTTTCTCTAAATCCTCCTGTCTGTGTTGTCCCTCCAATGACCTCATTCCTGATCCTGTCCATCCTTGTCTCTCCTAAAAAGAATCTCAGCATCTTTAACTTCTCCTCCTCCAGCTCTGGCTCCTGTCTCGTGATTGTCGGCACCTCAGCTGACACTCTATCACAGGACACATTTTAACTTGTTGCGTTTTTTTATTTTGGAATCCGGTAGCAAGCTAAAATGGACAGTTCAGTTGGCCTTATTTAACCCACAAGCCACCAGCTATGTTGAAAGACGCTTCTTCATATGTGTTTTTTTGAAACAACAGCTTTATTTATGGAAAGTCACACTAAGAATCAATGGCCTTAGGAGGTTCAGGTTTGAGAAGGCGACAAATGATCAGCTCTCCTTTGGAATTGATGTAGGTATTGCCCATGTCGTGTTCCTCTGGGAGCCCATAAGGAGTTTTCAGAGGCTGGATCCTGAAAAAAAATAAATAACATTAAGAGTTCCACTAATAAGCAGCTCTTTAAGAAATGTTGATTGGAACACATGGACACCCTACCTAACCAGGTGTTTGACAAACTTCAACTGGTTATTGACACCAGGTGTGTTTTTGTGAATCACAGGAGAATGAGCCTGAAAGGAGAAGAATAGCTGAGGTTTTTCCTCTTGAGATTTTTATATACAGTCATGGAAAAAAGGCAAGTTTATTAACAGGTGACATCAAGGCATTTTCCATGGTTCGCATGATGTTTCCATAATGATGAGAGGGACAACACAGCCCCTCTAATAAGTTCATTGTTTTCTTCAGGTAACCCTAACCTTGGTGATACCAGACATTAAAATGAATAAAAAAACAAGGGGGGCCTACTAAACTAATACCTTTTTCCACGACTGTAGGCAACTAACTAAATGGCAATAAATTTATCATACTTTTTACCAAGAGTAAAGCTAAAAAGTGTTTATCAAAGCATTAATTAATTAATGTAAGTGTTAAAAAAAGGCCAGAACAGAACTCTTTAAACATCAGCACATACCTTCTGCAGCCCCAGGTATTTCACCATGTCCTTCTCCCAATATGGTCGTCGTTTTGTACTTTTGATGCGAGTCACGATGTGTAGTTTATGAGGCTGCTCTGGATCTCCTCCATATTTCTCGTGGTCTTTTGATCTTTCCTTAAAATACTGAAGCAGAAAGCAGAGTCAGTGTCCAATGTACAGTTCATGGCCTGAGACCACCTTTTTTTCCAGTTAATATTACCTCTTGATCAACTCTTGTTTTGGTAAATTTGCTGTGTGTGGACACATACCAAGGACTTGGTAAAAGTGTGGCATTTTTTAAGATCTGAAAACACAAAGAGAAAAAAACTGTTTGGAAGTTTGGTGCTGAGAATCAACAGTTCAGAGCAGTGGAAACTGTGGAAAAGAGGAGAAGAATAGTGTGGAGGCAGGATGGAACAGCTAGAGAAAATGATCAGGAGTAATCTGTGATAGAAGAGAGTCAGGATTCTAAGCCAGTGCTTAGTACTCTATTCGGTAAATAGAGTACTAAGCACTGGCTCCCCCTTGTGACATCAGTTCATAAAATTCAGGACTACATGTTGGCATAAATGACATGCTATTCCCAATGATTGATGACTATATATTTAAGTTAACGGTGCTATGTATACGAAAGACTGGAGTACAATACAAATACAAATTCGATATAACTTGTGGTTTCATCCACACATTCACACTAAAGTAGATATACACAATTTAGTATCATTAATGAAATTGTATTTTGGTTTAATAACATATCTTACCTTGTTATTCAAGGACTTCAAACATCGACTGACAAGTGACATGTTTCCGTTTTATCTCTTCTACTGCAACACTGGCGACTGGAAGCCAAGGTTACACTGATGAAACCGATCCTACTGAACCAAACGCAGTCTTAAACTGTAAACCGGTATTATATAACCAATAAATAAATTTAATTTAAGTACAAGGTTTGTCAATCCATTGGTTTCGGAGCTGTTAAACAACCCACAGCGTTATATTCTCACGCTACTGTCGTCCATGACCGCCAAAACCGGAAATCAGCCAAGAGTTCTAGCGAAAGCTTGCCGGTGTAACACACACACACTGATTACAAACGGTTCCTACTCCCTATTATATAAAAAAGTAAAACAACTCATACTGTTTATTTATATGTTCTTTGTAAGTTTGTTACAGTGTACCAACTGAAATATGTAGGACATCAAAATTATGGTGGACGAAGAGGAAAACAGTTTTTATCTCTATGTTTCTCTCGGAAATATTTTCATGACGCACTATCAAGGAAGTCGAAACTTATAATTTTACCTTCGCCTAAATAAGTGAAGCGTTTACCACGAGAACGCCTTTGTTATCAGACAGCATTTTCAGAAGACAGTAAGATGTCAGAGAACCACGTGTCAGGAATGGAGACATCCGCTATCTCTGTCCTTAAACGGGCTGTAGAACTGGACAACAGCGGTCGCTTCCAGGAGTCCCTGGTCTGTTATCAGGAGGGGATCAGTCTTCTGATGGACGTGTTGAAAGGTTTCTGTCTTGACAATGAACATAAGTTACTCCTACTGTACAACTAATATGTTAAGTCCCAGAGTTTTGTCTGGACATTATGTTTAATATTTTAAAGTTTTCGACATATGTCACCGTTTTGGAACCTTGTTAATACCCATGAAACGTCTGGCTCTGGTCGTTCCAGATAAATTTCTATGTAAACGAAAGTTATTTTCCACAGAAAAACATTCCATCTTACATATCTGAATAAAGGGGAAAACATGCACAATTGCCGTCATTTTTTAAAAATGAATATACAGTTTGTTCTGCTTGCAGCAGTGAAAGGTGACAAGAGAGAACACTACAGAGGGAGGATAAAGAGCTATATGGACAGAGCCGAGCAAATCAAAACTCACGTGAACCAGATGAAGGAAGGTACTGTGGATTTTATTACCAGTCTGAAATGATCTGGTTCTTTTCAACAGAGCTAAAAAATACATTACAATTATGTTTACAATATTTATGTTAGAGAAAATGAATTAATTATTATTTCTATAAAAAAATCTTGCCAGTGATGTTGTAATTTTAGTTGTTGCTGTTTTTTTCTGACGTGGTTTGTTCTCTTCTTCACGTCCTTTCAGATGGAAAGTACCATGAGCAGATAAAAATATCAGAGGACGCCACTGGTTACAGTTATGACGCTCTGTTCAAACCATACATTAGTAGTTCTCTCTCAGAGGTGTGGGTGGAGGATCCATACATACGACATGTTCACCAGGTGAGAAACTGGAATTTCTAAAGAACTAATTTTTCCTAATGTTATTCACATTTTCATTACTTTACAATACATTTGGCTGGTGCTTCCATCTGAGGTGACTTGAAATTTGAGGTTAAAGTTACAGTAGCGTACAGTAACAAACAATTACAATAAATAAACAAAATAACAATAGATAAATAAATAAACTCCATTTATAGGGAAGACTGTGGGCAGAGCAGGGAATAGCCAGAAGTATATTAACTGTACAAGCCAATTAAATAATTTACTAAAGTTTGGCAGGCCTTATTTCAGAGCTAAATGGGCTGCATCCGGCCCCTGGGCCTTAGTTTGCCTATGCCAGCATTAGACCATACAGAGGTGAAACAATGAAGTTTTCGAAAAAAAAAACCTAGAGGTCCAGTGGTTTAATAAAACCCTTTGACCTTACCATTACCTGGATGACTGAGAACTAGAACGTCCATTAGCGGTCATATTGACCCAAAGAATACTACATTTGTGCCCCAGTTATGGAAAAGAGCATGAAAATGAATGAATTAATGCATTTTTAACACAAAATTTTCTCATGTTACGCTCTTAATGACTTTGGTTACATAGTCATCTGTCAAGCGCAAAAACACATGCATCATAAAAGCCTTTGAACTGTTTTGTGCCTATTGTCTGACCCACACAGTTGTACAACTTTGTACGTTTCTGTGAGATGCTGCTGAAAGCGCAGTGCAAAGTCAAGAACATTCACCTCCTCACTACTCAGGATGAAGTATGTTGGTCAAACACTCTTCTCATACTGCTTGCTGAGATATGGACTTGGCTTGGTTTTGATATGGACGCTGTCCTTCTTTCCTCTCTCCCTCAGGCCGACGGCAGCCAGCAAAGCAGCGCTCTGACTGAGCTGACGGAGAGTCTGAGAGGACATGGAGTCACTCTGGATCTGCAGTTCTCCTCCACCATCCATGACAGGGAGATCAGGTGACACAGAGTGTTATTTTCATGATTTTAACCCCTTTTTTTACCACCATTATTCAGGGACTAACAAGTGTTTTTTATATTGTAGGTTCAACAATGGTTGGATTATAAAGATAGGAAGAGGACTGGATTACTTCAAGAAACCTAAGGTAGCCTTTATATATTCGGTTGCTGCAGCAGTGGTACTTAAAAATGGCAGGCAGACTTAAACAGTAATCTAATATTTTTAATATTTCTTCAAATAAGATAAAAAGTTAATATATATATATATATATATATATATATATACATATATATATATATATAATTTGAAGAATCTGACATTCTTGATTCATTACCTTCCTCCAGGGTCGATTCTCAGTTGGATACTGTGACTACGACCTCAGGCAGTGCCATGAGACCAGCGTTGATATTTTTCACACCAAACACACCAAAACGCAGTGAGATTCCTGAACGGAATTGAACATGAGAAAGAGGTTTAAGTGTCATTGTGGTTGTGAAAAAGAGGAAGAAACCACAGCTGCAGGGATGCAGCGCCAAAAAAGAACAAAATGACTAGAGATACTGCAGCATCGTTTTGGGAATATTGCACTGAAAAACAGATGCAGGATGTTGTATTTTCTTAATGGAGGTCATCATGGGAACTACTAATGTCTGACAAGAGAGTAGGATTTTCCAACACTTCATGGAAATCCAAGTTTTTTTTAATTTTTTTGGAAGACCAAGTCTACTGTCTGTTTTGGATCAGCTGGTTTGGGAATGTTTTTTGTCTTACAGCAGTTCTCATACAACGGTCAGTTCATTTCCTGGGATTAAAACGTATAATTTAAGGTTAAAAATGTGCACCACCTAAAGCTGGCGTGGCATACAGTTTGAAACCTTTTTTTTCAGTTTCAGCAGCCATCTGCTGCTCACACTGTACAAGGGGTGAATCAGTTTTCAGCTCTCATTTTGTGCGCTCACACTGTGTGATCTGATTGTCGGGTGCGATTAGACCGTTATTACATTATATATATACTGTGTGGTATATGTTATATATATATATATATATATATATATACATATACACACACAAGTGTCTGACTCCTGACGCCAGAACTGCTTTGGATTAAAGGGTCTGACAAATTGTTGGAATGCAATGTAATATAAAATAATGTAGTTAAAGACTAGGAGGAAGAAGGACAAGGAGGGGCCAATAATCAAAGATGCATGGACGTTCAAAGGTTCTTGCTGAGACACGAGGAGAATAATGCTTAGCAAACAAAAAGTAATTTCCCTGAGAACTTGTGTCTTTCTGTAAGCAGACACGACAATCAAAAGGGGACAAAGACATTATGTATGGACCAGGAAATGTCTTGACAGACGTAGGCAGTCTGGTCTGTTCTGGCCCATTTGTGGGCAATCAGCAGGATCTCAAACTTGTTTGATTTTCACTTAATTGATGTCGATGTGATTATTGCTTGCAGCTACCCTGCGTACACTGAACAACTTAAATTGCATAACTGGACAAAAAATCTGGCTCAATCGCTTGTCCTCAAAATTAAAAAATTGTTCCAGAATTGCACAGTGTACGTTGGGCTTTAGACCAAAATTCCCAGTAAAACTGTTCCTAAATAGTATAATTACTGAAACTGATGGGAGTGTCTTTTAAACATTTTTATATATAATTAATCCAATTTTAACAATTTGCTTCGATTTGCACCGACTTTTCTGCTTCTTTAAGAAGACACTTCATGTTAAAGGAAAATATTAAGGGTTTATCTTTAACTTTACGGTAATTTCTATTAACTCTGAAAATGTTCTCCTTCTCATATGCGAAATAATTTTCATTTTATATGAACTCAGGTACAGCGCCAGCTGATGGGATTTTCTTTTTTGTACTATTTAAAAAAAAATCTTTATTAAAAGTGCAATTATGTTGTTATATTGTCGTGTCTTTTAAAATATTTGAATTATTAAAAAACTACTCAGACAAACCTCTGATCTGTGTTGTGATTGGTCATGTGACCCATCAGTTAATCTCATGAACACGCCTCATCTTATAAATCCTTATCTCTTAATCGTAAACCTAAATCTGGATTACAGACATTAAACTTCTTGCAGTGTGGAAATCTACAGTATACTTGTGCATACATGGATTATCTGGTAATGGAAAAGTACTGTCTCTGCAGGAAATAAGTGTTACATGTCTTTTTTTCTTGTACTTTGCTGAAGGTGAACAGATATTGAAACAATGAATGAAAGAGTGTCTTGGTTAAAGTGATTCCCTGGTGGATTATAATTTTTCACCCATCAGAGCACAGATGAGACTGTATGCTCGGATTAATGCTGGAAGATAATCTGATCACAGCTTGTGTTTGAACACACTACAGTTACAGATGAAAATAGAAGGAGCTCATGGATAGTTAATCAGCTATTTCCACACAATTGTTTTAGGAAAATAATCCTAAAAAATCCATAATAAATAATAATAATAATAATCCATATTTCATCTACTATTACCTAATAAAGATTTTACACTGAATTGTTTAAAAGGTTGTGATGCCATTCAATGGGACACAATAAGATTAAATTCTGTCTTATAAAATATGATATGATGTGATGAAATATGATTCAATACCTAACGATGCAATATGATATGTGATGCAAGGCATTGCAATATGATATGATTCAGTACGATATGATTCAATACAATATGATGCGATACATTTCAATATGATGTAATATAATACAATATGAAGTGATACAATATGATTCAATACAATTCTGTGCAATAATTACATTTCCCAAAGGGAACTCCCTAAGAATAATCTACGATATGATGCAATATAATATGATTTAGTACGATATGATTCCATTAAATATGGATGATAGTAAAATATATTTTTCAGCACAGTACAATATAATGCTATACAAAACCAAATCATACCATGTTATAACATAACCAACCATAACATACTATATAAAATACAAATCCACGCAATACATTTCTTGATTTTACGATGATTTATGATGTGATGCATGATATATTTAATATACTACAATATTGTTATTAAAAATATGTTTATAAATTCAAATTTCTGTACATATTTACACATATAAACATATATGTATATACAAAATATTGTATATTTACTTCATAACTATGTATATATATTTATATTATATATATTTTATTTTATATTATACTTTTTTATTATTATGTGTAATTTAATGTCATTTCATATTTGTATTCTTTAGAGTTGGGAAGAGTATGAGGTTACACACTGCAAATAAAAGTGAAAGAGCTTCTTCTTTACAAACAATGGAGATGGAAAGATTTTCTTACTTTGGCTCAGCAGCATATAAATAGATGATGTTTTGCATCTATTGAAAAACACCCAAGTCAGTCACCTGCAGCGTAGCCCTTGTATTCTGTCCTATAATTCGTGCTGACACTCCATTCAATGGACACACCTTTGAAAATATTTAGACATTATTCATATTTCCACACACTGACTCACCCCTGTGGTCATATATAGTATAATATGTAAACAGCTTGACAGGCTCTAAATCCTGTCCTCTTTCCAAGTAGAGCTTTCATTTTTTTTTTCTGCCGACTCTCATTTCTGGGCCTAAAATCAGGTTAGCGTTTTATAAGGAGCTTAGCGCAAAGGGCCACAGTGTGCCACTAATGTAATAGAGTATCTCTCTCTCTCTCTCCCTCTCTGTCTCCCTCCCTCTCTTCCACTGAGTCTCTTGCGTCCGTCCTCTTTTTCTCTCTCTGCTCTTGCTTTTGCTTACTCTGTCATGAAGTGACCTTCTCTCTCTGTCTTTGTCTCTTCCCGTTTTGTTTCCATTACCTGCGTCTTTCTTCCATCCACATATGTGTGTGACTTGAGTCCTGAGGTTAGGACGTTGAGGACACTGGGACAGGACAGCTGCCCTTTGGAGGCAGAGAAGGGGGGAGGAAGAGGAGGACGAATAAGAGGACGCGAAGCACAGCTGCTGTTACCGCTCTGAGAAGGTAGATTCACTGATGTTTCTGGGGTCTGGTACTGGAGTGCCTGTGTTGAGGAAGTGCGATGTTGGTGATTATGCTGTTGTTGTAGATTATGGTAAAATTACATCTTGTGTGGATCTTTGCAATGTCAATAATCCGATGGATTATCCTGTGTTTCAGGTTCAGTTTTGACCTGATTCAAAGAGATCAAGCTCTTTGCAACTTTTGTCCCTTGTTTTACCAGCATTCACGCAGATTCACACTTCCCTGAAAACCGTGTTTTTGTTTATTTATTGATCAGTTAAGTTTGTTGTTTCTGAAGTCTACCCATGTATGACAGGGGCAGGGTGCAGAACAAAGGTTGTAAAACTGAGTAAACAAACTCTGTTGCATCCATAGACACATGGAGCCAGGTCTGGGTGTTTGACCGACAAACGTTGCGTGATTAAGAGAAATTTTTTTCTTTTTTTTTTGGACTCCAGTCCCGGCCTGCACACTGCTTTGACACACTTTCTGTAAGACACAGTTACACCTCCTCTCTAACCTACATACCGCTCTTCTACAGCCGTGTTTTCTTGATGATGTTGCACTAAATCCAAGTTGTATTTGTGCAATCTGCTGCAGTTCAATTGTCTTTGTTGCTGAAGACAGAGTTCTCTAAACCACACCTGACTTCTCTGGCAAAGGTTCCTTCTCTTCTCGATAATGCCAATAAACCTTTGAACCTGCTGTCTACTGTTGCCTCCTTGGGCAGGAGCGGGTGCAGTCCTCTTGACACTCCTAATGTGAATCTCAACTGCATGCTTACAGAACTTGTGTGCTTTTTCTGGTGGCAGTCGGACTGATGGACTCCTCGTCTGAGAACATAGACGACAGCTGTGAAGACACCCCTGGTGAGACGACCTGTGTTTAACATGGAGGGATGGCACTTGTTTCCACAGGAAATGTTTTGATTAATTGTTTTCATGAAATGTGATCCTATTTACGTGGAATCTTGTAGGATTTGAGATTTAACTCAGAAAAAATAGATTTTGACTTTGAAATACATTCTGTCATTGTAATTCTTTTTGAATTGTATATCTAGATGGCAGGCTGATTAAAAGTTGTGTTGGCTAATCTTTAGCTATCTCAAGCTTACTCAGAGGCAGGGATGGTACTCCCCACTTACAGTTAGAACTGAAGAAACCTCTTGGAGGAGAGGGTGAAATGTTTTCCAGAAAACTGAATGTCCAGTTGCCTAACGTAACTCTTTAACCTCGACCAGGGAAGGTATGAAAATACCCCTAGTTTTAGTAGTTTTAAAGCAATACCACAGCTGACTACAGAAGACGACACAACAGAAACCACAGAGATACCTATGTATCTGATTTAGACTTTGGACATTTTGTCTTGATCTGTTCAAACCCTGAATTACATAAAATTCAGCTAATTGTGTGCTTTTAAACAACATTTTTTAGATATTCTTTAAGGCTTTTGTATAATTCTGAGACATTGGTTTGTTGTAGCTTAAGGAAAAGATGGAAAGGAAATCAAACTCCTTGTCATTGAGACATTGTGATCCACACCACTGTACACAACCAAAAGTGACCTCTGTATTTAACTCATCACCATTGGAAACAGTGGGCAGCTTTGAGCGCCTGTGGAGCAGAGAATGGGGACAGTGCCATGCACAGTGGACCTCAGTGGTTTCTGTTGGTGGACTAAAACCCTCCAGACCAATTTTCCATGGTCTTCATGCTCAATTCTACCCATTAGCTTAGCATGGAATCAACACGTTTGATAGTTTGCCATGTAACAGCTCTAAGTGTGTATAAATTATTGGAGAAAGACATGAAAGAAATACGTTTTTGTTGTACACCGTGCTGGCGGTTCACTCTCAGATCTTTTTTATGACCCTGTGATAAATATTTGATCATATCAACCTACTGTGATTATTGGCACAATAATGGCATCTGTAACAATGTTATCTTATTTCCTACGATAATGAGAACACAATAACACAGTGTTTGGGCCCTTAAAATGGTTGTGGCTATAAAAGGATGGACGTTTAAAGAAAGTCACTAGATGGCAGCATTGCAACTAATTTATTTATTGTTACACTCAAACAGTGGTTTATACAGATTATTATATATAATTATTATAAGGGCTATTTTGGTACTGGTTAATATTAAAATTAAGTGATTTAACAATATTGGCATGTTAGCCAAAGATTTCGTTTTGAAAAACCCCAAACTGACGGAATGTCTGACGGAATGTCACTCACAAGTCAGTAGATAATAGCTATAATTAAGCGTTTGTAATGTGTCTATATGTGTGAGATAGATGTTGTGACCAGGTCTTTTCTTCATCACATTGTCTCTAAGAATACAGAAAGTCCGGAATTAAGTCGCTAAAAACACGTATCTTTTGGAGGAGCCAGAGAGCAAGAGACACTAAACTCAGCCAGTCGGCCAGTGACATCAGCACTGAACAGGAACATGGATCAGATAAAGATCTGTAGGTGTCCAATTTTTTTAATTAAATTTTATTATCATTACTATGGTACTACTATCACTTTTCTGTTACCCCAGATCCTCTCAGGGAATTATGGGATCACGAGCATTGTCTCATGACAGTATCTTCATGGAGGACAATGTCCTGACAGATCCTGAACCACCCACACAAGAGAATGTCAACAGCAGGATCAAGGCTCTTCAGGTTGAACCACAAGTCCCGGACTCTTCCTAAAACTTTTTCAAAGTGATGCCAGTGTTTGAACAACTGTGATTTGTTTTTTTACCAGCTGAAGCTTCAGCAGCAGAAGCTGCACCTGGGACCACCACCCTTAGTTCTGCCAATCAGACGCCCAGAAGAATCCCGGAGGAGACAGTCAGAGGATGAGATTTCTCCTTATAGAACTACTGTGGTGAAGGGAAGTGATGTTCCAGGCCAAGAATCCGTTACAAAGGTAAATTAATTATGTCACTGAGTTTGCACTTCAGAACCTTGGTGGATTGTTTTCCAACAAGAGACTCAGACCTCAATGCAACCATTAATTATTTGATTTCTTTTTCTTTAGACATTGTCTCGTCCCCTTTCACCTGTTCTCCTACCGGCACCAACCAAGAGCACCCCTATATTTTTGTCTCATCCTTTACCTGGTTTGTCCACCTCTCGCACCTGCGCTTCTGAGCCTGCGCTGGACTTCAGTTTTCCTCCTTCTGCATCCCCCTGCTTGGACACTTCTGCTGCTCGTCATCGGATCTCTGTCAAACCCCGTAAGCAGAGGTCCATCACCAAGAAGAGAGTTACCCCTGTGAGTGAGACCAAACTGGTACCCGTCAAACATAAGCTATTGTCTTCATCCCCCATAACCTTGCTTTTACTCTTGTTTTTTTTTAGACTGAATCCAACCTGCCCTCAATCACTCCAGGCTATTTCAACCACTCAGACTCAGTGAAGGAAGAAGAAAATCATCAAAATAATATCCAAGATGAAGCAAATCTGAAAGAAAAAGGAGACGTTGACATTTCTGCTCCAAAGAAACATTTTCCTTCCATAAAGGTGAAAGAATCAGAAGAATGGACCAATTCACACAGTCAGACTTCTCACTCGCAGGAACGTGCTCTGTCTGGGGTATCAGCACTGGCCTCCTCGCAGGTACTGAGATCTCAGCTTCAGAGACTGATGGATGCAACATCCAGTGAAAGGCTGAACTCCTCTGTGGAGTCAGAATCAAAAAACAGAAGAGAGGCAGGATACGAGATACAAGTTAGTTCTTACGAAAGGAGGAACACAATTAAAAAGACTCAAATAACGGAGGAGCTGACGGACACAGGCTCACGGGTCACATTCGAACTCACTTCTGCTCACAAGCAGCTTCAGGAAGAGATCAAAAGCATCAACTTTCCTCAGAGACTCAGAGCTGGAGCTGGTACCGTCAATTTCTCCATAACCTCTGCTAAGAACCAAGACCTAGAGCGACCCCGCTCGAGGAGTTTTGTTGACAAAGTGGAGCAACCTGAGTCCAAACCCAAGACAGAAGCAGAAAATAAATTTAGAGCGAGTCTGAAGGAAAAGGTCCCTCTAAGAGACTGGCAACCCAAAGGAAGCATGTTTACCGTAGGAAGGCTGACAAAAGAGGGATCTGCTCCCAAAAGCTTAGATCTTTCCTGGGAAAGGAAGGACAACCAGGAAAAGAAAGAAGAAAAGCCATTTGTATCCAAAATTGCAGCAGCAGGTACAGGCATTTTAATAGGACAGGAGTCTGGGACCAGACAGGATGGAGTTGAAGTAGCTGTTGATAAACAAGAGGAAGGAGAAAGACCTGCATTTGGTATTAAACTACGCTCAACTTCTCAGTCACTGAGATATCGCCCTGTAAGCGGAGAACAACTGGACAAACTTACTAAACAGGACGTGGGGGAACAGGCTGTCTTTATGTCCAAAAAAACACCAGCCAACATCTCTCCACCAACCACTGCGACAGGCATCGACTTTACAGCCACAGGTGAGCTCCTACATAAGATTGGGTTAAAGCAGACCTGGGCAAACTAAGGCCGGGGGGGCCGTATGCGGCCCATTTGGTGTTAGAATCCGGCCTGCCAGCCTTGTCCAAATTATACTTTTAATTTATATTGTTGTTATCCCTCTACCTTTTCCCTGTCAAGCCAGCATTTTCCCAATAGATGGTCTAAAGAGACTTAAAGCATTTGACCTTTATTCAATACTTTATTCATCATTTATCTTAGTTCCCGGAAAAACTCAATCTTTCTGATCTTGATCTGGTCCGTGACTCAAGTTTTAGTACCACGAGTCAAAATAATTGCCCAGGTCTGATTTAAAGAGTTCCGTCAGGCTACTCAAGATAAACCTCCCTGGAAGACCTTTGTAGAAAAGTTCTTCTTTTAAGTGGTGAAACGTTTTCAAGAGCAAATCCCTGTCCACTTTCCAGGAGAATCTCAACCTTGAGCATTAACAGAATATATATCCGGCAAATGAAACATAGATTCTCTGAACTGCATGTATTCGTCCTGACACTGTGTTGCTAAGGTGGACAAATTGTAAAGTATAGGAACATAGGGTGCTTGTCAACATAAGCACCCTACCCTATGTAGGGTAGGGTGCTATGTACAGCAAGGCTATGTACAGCAAGGTAAAATATTGCACCAATACTCCATGAGAGTAGACTTGTCTCACATAGTAAATAATCACCAAGGAGTGATAAGATTCAGACTGATCACTATGGACCTTTGTACTCATTAAAATGCCAGCCTGACTAATTTTAACAGGTTAGCCATGTGTGTCTAACAGACCTGTGTCCTTTTCCAGATCCAACCCCTTCAGACTTCTCCCTTCCGGCGAAAATAACCCTGCAAAGAGCCTCCTGTGATATCCCTACACTAGCAAGAGCAAAGATTTCTGACATCAGATATACAGAAACCATTTCCTCCGTGCCTCAAGAGCCTCCCCCTGTCCTCCAGACAGCATCAACTGAAGTGTCCTGGATGAGTCTTGCCATGGAGAAAACCAAAAGCTTTCAGCATCTGATGACCAGTAAATTATCCAGAGATATTACAGGCATGCAAGCACAGCCTCCACGGCAAACAGAAGTTCAGACATGTGCACAAGTGCAGGCTGTAAAACTGCAACAAAGTTCAACTGTGCCAACGCAGGCTGTGATTCAATCCCCAACTGTTACTGTGAGAGCAACAACAGTTCAAGGTTCAAGTCCCGCCCAGACCTTTAAACCAACCCTGGTGTCATTGCAACAGAAAACAGCATCTGCGTTGTTGAAATCTTTTCCCGAGACGCAAAACCCCCCTCAGACCAGTGAGTCACAAGTACAATCAGGTCCAACACACACACATTGTTCATCTCAGACACTTGACCAGAACAAGTCGTGGACGACGCAGTCTTTTTTCCACGTCTCCAAACAAACCGTGACTTCATCTCCTGTAACGCAAGAGAGTGCTACACCGTCTACCATATCGTCAGGCCAGAACACCACACAGCAGCTTCCTTGGAGCATCAGAGGTCTCCAACCAACCAATCAACTCAAATCCACTGCTTCAGTTTCTATAGCCTCGGTCACCGCAGTGCCTCCTAGCCTAGTGTCTGCTTTGGGGAGAGAAGAGAAAGAAGTCGTTATTCAGGAAAAAGGAGTTTCCACTCCCTTAGCAAAGCGAGCACTTTGGGATCGTTCAGGGAGTGAGAGACTAACTTTTCTACAGAGAAAGGCAGAGTTGAGCTCTGTAACTGCAACCACAGAGGTTTGTTCCTATAAATAATAACCATTGTGTCCCAAATACTGGTTAGCAACCTTCATGAGGGGCACAAGACATTTTCTTGGGGTCATCTCATATCATGCTTCCCCTTTGCTTCAATTGCAATTTGTTCATTTTGGATGAGAGGTGGACTTTCTAGACATCTTTTTGTCCAGTTGCCTGGACTCTTAACTTTGACCTCTATGACTGAGAATCTTAATGGATCTTATAGTCCAATGTTTTTCGTTGTTTAAATCTTCAGTAATAATAGTTGTACAGATATCACAAGGTTAATAGCAATCCTCAAAAATGATCAATAATGGTCAATCATTTACCATAATGTCGATTCACTTTGGCCCTGAAAGTTCATAAAGGTTTGTGACTTTCATTAATTATGGCACAGAGTTTGGGAAACACTCCTTTATATCTATGCCGTAAAACACTTCCACGTCGTAAACAGCTATATATGAGCAGCTGACCTTAAATTTATTTCCACATTAGACTGTATAGACTAACTTTCATTGGATGCAAAAACTATTATGAGTATGTAGGTCCTGTATTTTTGACAAAAGAGTTTAAAACTAAAAATGAACAATATTCCCCGTCTTTCATAACCAAATATATTTTGCTAATAAATGTCATTATTGTGCCATTCTACCATTTCATCAGCATGCCCTAAATTGATGTTGCTCCTTTTTAGGTAGATGTGAAGAAAGCTCAAACAGATGCACAGAGTCCAGATCAGCCAGTGACTTTGGTTAGAACATATTCAAGCATAGTCTCCAGACCAGAGTGGAAACAAGGGGTTAAACTTTCAGGTGTGTATGCAGTGTAATCTACATTAAATATGCCATATTGTTAGCTTGACGGCGCAATAGCCTATGTGCTCTCTGTCTGTCTGCATTTCTATGTTTACGTATATATAATTTTCTTTGGTGTGCAGATTCAACCCCTGTGACAGTTCCAGACAGATCCCACGAGGACAAATGGATCAGGAAGAATGTTGTCTGTTCATCGCCGCCTACACAACCCTCAGTGCTGCAGTCCATGTCAGACAACACCCAGCCTTCTTGGATGGAACTGGCGAAGAGGAAGTCCATGGCCTGGAGTGACAAAACTATGGACTGAGAAGGGAAAAATAACAATCACCGGGTAAAGTCAGCTGAAGGCTCCATTCAGTGAAATTGACTGGTTTGCAGTGTGACTAGAAGAATGTGGACGTTGTGTTTGGTGTTTAATTGTTTATGACGGTGACGGATGGTTGAGGTAAATGTTGACAAGTGCAATACAATAATCTTCAATATAACTTTTAAATAAGAGTATTTGTGTATAACGTCTCATGGGATTTGTTAAGGCGCTGAAGTTATTGCTTTGTTTAATAAAAAAATAAATACATTTGGTTGATTTTTTTGTATTATCGCCCCTAATAAGTGTCTATGATTATGGACACACCCTTTCTTTGCTGTAGGTTTAATTATTACATTGAAACAAATGGCTTTTCAGGTACGCACCAATAGACAGAAATGTTGTTTAAATTAGGGCAGTACAGGACTGTAGAATAATAGAAGATGGGTGTGTGATGTGTGCTCTCGGAGGTTAAGACTATTTATACTTATTTATAAATACTCTAGTGTAGAGTTGGTGGAGATCAGATCTGGTTAAGTCACAATAACAGCAACCGTAAAGGGGAAGTTTTGTGAAGTTTACGGAAACATTATGTCAAGATTATACAGGGTTTTGCATATGATGTCATCACAGAGTTTTAAAGAACATAGATTTTTTTTTTTTACTCTTTAATGTAGCTGTAGTCCAGACAGGCCTATTATTATACAATAAATTAGGTCCAGGGGCGGTGCTTGAGGAAAGGAACGCCGGGTAGTTGCCTGGAGCTCCGACCACTAGGGGGCCCCGGCTAAAAAATTACAAAAAATTTTTTTTAGTGATTACCTTACCATTATCTTGTTCGTAGCATATGTAGAAATACTGTCTTATACATCTGGTGATTATCGGCTCGTTTGCACCTGTTGGCTGTACTACCCAAATTGGCCAGCAGGAGGCAGCCGACAGGAGAAATGTAGG
Source organism: Paraplagusia blochii (assembly GCA_016785265.1). Lineage (NCBI taxonomy): Eukaryota > Metazoa > Chordata > Actinopteri > Pleuronectiformes > Cynoglossidae > Paraplagusia > Paraplagusia blochii. Next base: position 12,261 of record JAFBJS010037848.1, on the reverse strand, counting down.
CTTATCCTAGTGTTACGTAACAATCGACACGTGAGTTTGTAAACATTGGAGTATGGACGGGTGGAGAGTGCGACCACAGCAGCTGAATGACATGAAGCCCCGCTGCTCTCTCCTGGTCCTGCTCGCCATTGCTCTGCGTTTGTGTCAGGGCTACACGCTGAGGAGCCCCGTGTCCTGGGTCGTCTCCCCCGGTGATGTCGTAGAGGACGCTGACATGTCCGAGGAGGAAGAAGTCGCTCCGGCGTTGCTTGCGGACAGTGCGGGGCTCTGGAAGCAGGCGTACCCGTCAACAGAGGTCCTGGGAGACGGCGCGGAGGCGTCCGCAGACTTGGTAAAACGCAAGGACGAAAATGTGGCGCAGTTTTCCTCTCGTTTGTTTTCATACAAGATGGAGAAAGGGAAGAAGAAGAGCACCGGCGGCAGCGATGGCAGCAGGACCAGCCCGCCCCCGCACCAGGAGACCGCTAGGACTGCCAGATACATAGCTCATTACAGTGACTGGGGATTCCTGTCCACCATCTCCACACAAGACAAAGTGAGACACAAACACTTTCATTCAAAGTCGTGTCATTAGACCTAAAGGTACCTGGTTCATACCAGGCTAAATAATGTCTGAATTCTCAAATTCTGTCTGGGACAGTCACAGCTGGCAGACCTTTTGCATGGACCTTAGCTTTTTCTGGGTGTGTTTTGATATGATACCTTATGATACCTTTTTGGATATCTTTTTATAAGCAAATTAGTCATAAGTATAAGTGTTTGCTATAAGCTATTTACATTTTAATGGATACCAATTTATATTTAGGGATTTATCTGAAAAAAATCAGAAAAATCGTGGCAAAGTCGCTCAGTGACTTTAAGCCTATTTTGCCGATTTTGGCAAAATCAAAGTTATGACAACAGTTATCACATTACGATTGCCTTCCGAATACCTCTATCAATCATGTGGAAATCAGATATGTTTGAAATCCTGCCAATTTGCCCATGATTCCCCAACCACACCATTACCACCATGCTAAGCCAAGGTTTGCTCAGCAACTTGCTTGTATCTTGAATGATTGTATATTGAGATGATTGTGTCTCAGTTTTCACTGTATGCCACTTTCCTTCATCTCACTCTCAGATTAAAGGCCTTCCCTTTGGAAACATTTTCTCAGTCAGTGATGGACCAGCTGAAAACAGCACTGGAGTGATCTACTTCTACGTGACACCAATGGACAACACTGTGTCCGATCTGAGAAGTAGCCCGTATGTGTCCTTGACCTTCTCAGAGGCAGAGGCCGACTTTTGCAAGTAAGTCTTCAAATCTTCAAAGTGATCCGTTGCCATCAGGTCTTCAACAGTGATAACGTTGTTCCTTCTCGTGTCAAGACAAATGACGTACGATCCAGAGGATCCCAGATGTGCTCGCCTCACACTGACAGGGAAGATGGTGGAGGTGGCACCTGAGGAGCTCCCATTTGCTAAGGAAGCAATGTTCTCCAGGTATGATGATGGAACACACATAATACATTAGGTTTTGGTGTTACCTGCAGAATGATATTAGATATTGATGTGTTTTAGACATCCTGTAATGGCAAAGTGGCCACTTGGACACAAGTGGTTTTTTATGAAGCTGGAGTTGATCCAGGTCTGGCTACAGAACTGGTTTGGAGGGACGGCACTCGTTTCTGTCGAAGACTACTTTAAGGCCACACCTTTCTGAGGGCCCTGCCAATACGCTGACCTATGAAGACAAATAATCTCAGCAGACTTCAATCTTCAACAGTCCCGCTGGCATTTCATCAGTATTTAAAGAATGGGTAAATATTTTTTATCCAGTGTTTTTGTTTAATCCTTTGTACTTGAATGATATTGATTGTTACCTCTCATTTCTTTAATGAATGAATGTCACAGCCTCAAAGTTTTCATGCTTTAAAAACAGGTTTGCTTTTTTAAATACATGTTGGCATCAGTGATTTTATGTTGTTTGTAAAATAAATGAATGTAAGCAAATAAGATTTATGTGAGTTTTTTCTTTTTTTTTTTTAAATCATCAGTTACTAACCAGAAGGTGCAGCTCACCACATTTGTTCACTGGGTCGCCCCACACCTACAAGAATGGACACTAACAATTGAAAGTATATGTGAATCAGACCAGGTTATTGAGGGCTGGAACCTTAATTCTAAATTTCACATGTATTATTCATCAAATGCTGGATATTCTATTAAAGAGCAAAGATTTTGTTTTCTGTCTTAGCAGCAGGAGGCTTCCATCTTAGTTAATAATGGGTGTCGGCCATCCCCCAGTTACCAGCTGCCTGCTGCTTGGTGCCAAACTCTCCAGTTGGCAAGTATTTGGAATAAGTTACATCATATAGATAAAGAAAATTGAGGTTTCTACAAAACATGAAACATTCCATCAAGAAAAACAGTCCCTCACACTCTCTCAGAACTGCAATACAAGTTTGTGCTTACAAATGTGTGTTCACTATATGAATTATATATGTGTTTACAGCTAAACAAATGTTAGCTAACTTTGTTTGATTGATTTATATACAGTGTTTTCTTCAATTTCTTGTTTATTTTAATTTCTGGTTCCAATAAATGTTTATTACCTGAGGTTTGGCTATATATCAGCTCTGAAATTAAATTCCAAAGAGGTAGTTGTTGTTATCATTATCAAACCGTTTGCCCAAATATACTTTCAGTGGTACCAAGCATTAGGACGAAAAAGAAATCAACGTGGTGGTCTTATCAATTTTCCATGACTGTAATTTTTTTGAGAATTTCACAACATCCTCTCTCACCAATTTTCTGGCAATTGCTGTTATGTAACAATTGTCACAACAAATGGTAACAAACGGTATGTAACAAACGGTAACATAACAGCACTAATATATTATATATTTTAAGACTTCTGTTTTAGTTCTGCTGATGAAACATTTTTCAACCTTGTAGCACACATGTACAGTATTTGTTATTTTGCTCCTAGATAGCTTTTGGTGGAAACGACCCTGCTAGGGGACAGTTGTGCAGCCAGATTAAACCACTAGATGGCGTACTTTCTCGATAAATGACCAAACTGCAGTTTTTCATGTAGTAACATACAGTATTTGATGCCACTGCACCAAATAGCATAAAATCAAATATGTGGACATTCATGGAAAAAAATTCAACAAGTTAGTACACTGTTGTGGTAGAGGATTTTGCCGTAATATGACAGCGGAACTGAGGATACAAGACATGTGAGTTATAGGTGGTCAACAAGTTCCCCTCAATAAAGAGAGTGGCAGTCATAACATCACCAGAAAGGAGCAGTAATTGTGAATAAAAACCAGAGAGAAAAATCCTGGCAAAAATGAAAAGTTATCAAGCAGCACGATTGTGCACTGAAGTCAACTATATTCAATATATCAAAGGAGTCCTGCAGTGATGAGCCGATCAGATCATTAGATTCTTGACAGAGGTGTGGATTAACAACTGGCCTAAAAACTAAATTAATAAAAAAGCAATATGAGCTGAAGAGATGAGGAACAGTGGGTGGCAGGACTGCAGATGGCAGAGAGGAATTTAAATGAACTACATTCTTTGGTGTGAAGAAACAGACGATGAAAGGAAGGGATCAAAATCCAACCTAAGATAGAGCTTCTTAAAAGCCTAGTATGAAGTAATCTTTAACCATTGTGGCACATCGGTCACCACGTGTACCATAGAAAATTGTCCAATTTAAATTTTTGTCTTTTAATACTTGTGGTTTGACTCTACGGAGAAGGATATTGTGATGATATTGTGATATTGAGATGAGAACTGTGGCCTGAGGGTATAGATAAATTACATTTATCTATAGTGGGATACTGGTGGGGGGGGGGGCAATGCCCAGGAAATAGGGTCCTCTTGGACGACATTATTGTGGCAAAGTCACAAAGCTGGATGGCTGAAGTAAGTTGTAGTAGTAGTTGTAATAGAGTAATTGCTGTGCAATTACAATAATACACCTAATTAACTGTATCCGCTCATATAAACAAGGGCAAAAATGAGTTTTTTGGTTTTAAAATCTTGTATTTGCCTTTTTCCTGATTCCTTTAATCATCTGAGTGTTTTGTTCAACTAAATAGGACAAGGAGTGAGTCAAATACAAGTGAATTAAAACTATAATATGACTTTATTTCATTAAATTCTGTTAAGTGGCATGCTGTGGAATTATTTTTATTTTTATTATTATCTACATTGTACTACTGAATCAAGGAATGATCAACATATGACCAGAGGGTGTCAGTAATGAAACAGGATGGCGACGTGATCAAAGATGACACAACAGTGTGAAATTCTAACATATTACTGCTAATTATGAACCAGTAAACAGGGGAGATGTCACCTAAGGCTTTATCTGACCCAGATGTTAGAAAACAGGCAGAACGTGATGTGGAATTTCTGCATAAGAGGTCGTGAGGATGATGACGTATCAACTTGTTACATTTTTTTAACGTTTTTCAAGAAAGTAAACCATTAACTTCATACTTTTAGAGAGATAACTGAAGAAGCCTGTCCATAAGAAGTC
>JAFBJS010037659.1:259967-288307 GCA_016785265.1 Paraplagusia blochii | reverse complement strand
TTGCTTGCAAAATAGTGTTCCACCAAGAAAAAACTGCTTGCCAAATAGTGCTCCTAAAATAAAATTTTCTTGCCAAATAGTGCTCCTCTAACAAAAAATTGCTTGCCAAATAGTGATCCTAAAATTTGCTTGCCAAATAGTGCTCTAAAAAGATTGCTTGCCAAAAAGTGCTCCTTGAATAAAATTTCTTGCCAAATAGTGCTCCTTAAATTAAATTTCTTGCCAAATAGTGCTCCAAAAAATGCCTGCAAATAGTGCTCCACAAACTAAAAAAAAGGCCTGCCAAATAGCGCTCCCAAAAATTTACTTGCAAAGTAGTGCTCCTTAAATAAAATTTCTTGCCAGATAGCTCCTAAAAATTGCTTGCCAAATAGTGCGCCTTGAATGAAATTTCTTGCCAAATAGCTCCTAAAAATTGCTTGCCAAATAGTGCTCCTTAAATAAACTTTTCTTGCCAAATAGTGCTCCTCTAACAAAAAATTGCTTGCCAAATGATGCTCCTCTAACAAAAAATTGCTTGCCAAATAGTGATCCTAAAATTTGCTTGCAAAACAGCGCTCCTTAAAGAAAATTTCTTGCCAAATAGTGCTCCTCTAACAAAAAATTGCTTGCCAAATAGTGCTCCTACAAATTTGCTTTCAAAATAGTGCTCCTTAAATGAAATTTCCTGCCAAATAGTGCTCCTCAACTAAAAGATTGCTTGCCAAAAAGTGCTCCTTGAATAAAATTTCTTGCTAAATAGTGCTCCTAAAAATTTAATTTCTTGCCAAATTGTGCTCCAAAAATTTCTTGCCAAATAGTGCTGCACAAAGAAAAAAAAAGGCCTGCCAAAAAGTGCTCCTAAAAATTTGCTTGCAAAATAGTGCTCCTTAAATAAAATTTCCTGCCAAATATTGCTCCTTGACAAAAAAAATTGCTTGCCAAAAAGTGCTCCTTAAATAAAATTTCTTACCAAATAGTGCTCCTAAAAATGAGCTTGCAAAATAGTGCTCCTCAAACAAAAAAATCGCTTGCCAAATTGTGCGCCACAAACCAGACATTGTTAGCCAAATAGTGCTCCTCCAATAAATTAACTTGCCAAAAAGTGCTCCTAAAATTGCTTGCAAAATAGTGTTCCACCAAGAAAAAACTGCTTGCCAAATAGTGCTCCTCAAATTAAGTTTGCTTGCCAAATAGTGCTCCTTAAATAAAATTTCTTGCCAAATAGTGCTCCAAAAACAAAAGATTGCTTGCCAAATAGTGCTCCTTAAATTAAATTTCTCGCCAAATAGTGCTCCAAAAATGCCTGCAAATAGTGCTCCACAAAGAAAAAAAAAGGCCTGCCAAATAGTGCTTCCAAAAATTTACTTGCAAAATAGTGCTCCTTAAATAAAATTTCTTGCCAAATAGCTCCTAAAAATTGCTTGCCAAATAGTGCGCCTTGAATGAAATTTCTTGCCAAATAGTGCTCCTAAAAATTTACTTTCAAACAGTGCTCCTCAAAAAAGAATTTGCTTGCCAAATAGTGCTCCTCAAATAAAGTTTGCTTGCAAAATAGTGCTCCTCAAATAAATTTCTTGCCAAATATTGCTCCTCTAACAAAAAATTGCTTGCCAAATAGTGCTCCTCAACAAAAAGATTGCTTGCCAAAAAGTGCTCCTTGAATAAAATTTCTTGCTAAATAGTGCTCCTTAAATTAAATTTCTTGCCAAATTGTGCTCCAAAAATTGCTTGCCAAATAGTGCTCCACAAAGAAAAAAAAAGGCCTGCCAAAAAGTGCTCCTAAAACATTGCTTGCCAAAAAGTGCTCCTTAAATAAAATTTCTTACCAAATAGTGCAACTAAAAATCTACTTGCAAAATAGTGCGCCTCAAAAAAGAATTTGCTTGCCAAATAGTACTCCACAAATAAAATTTTCTTGCCAAATATTGCTCCTCTAACAAAAAATTGCTTGCCAAATAGTGCTCCTAAAAATTTGCTTTCAAAGTAGTGCTCCTTAAATAAAATTTCTTGCCAAATAGTGCTCCACAAAGGAAAAAAAGGCCTGCCAAATAGTGCTCCTAAAATTTGCTTGCAAAATAGTCCTCCTTAAAGAAAATTTCTTGCCAAATAGTGCTCCTCTAACAAAAAATTGCTTGCCAAATAGTGCTCCTAAAAATTTACTTGCAAAATAGTGCTCCTCAAAAAAAAAAAATTTACTTGCAAAATAGTGCTCCTTAAAAAAGAATTTGCTTGCCAAATAGTGCTAATCAAATAAAGTTTGCTTGCCAAATTGTGCTCCTAAAATAAAATTTCCTGCCAAAAAGTGCTCCTCAAACAAAAGATTGCTTGCCAAATAGTGCTCCTAAAAATTTGCTTGCAAAATAGTGCTCCCTAATTAAAATTTCCTGCCAAATAGTGCTCCTCAACCAAAACATTGCGTGCCAAAAAGTGCTCCTTAAATAAAATTTCTTGCCAAATAGTGCTCCTAAAAATTAGCTTGCCAAATAGTGCTCCTTAAACAAAAAATTGCTTGCCAAATTGTGCACCACAAACCAAATATTGTTTGCCAAATAGTGCTCCTCCAATAAAGTTTGCTTGCCAAATAGTGCTCCTAAAAATTAGCTTGTCAAATAGTGCTTCTAAAATAACATTTCTTGCCAAAAAGTGCTCCTCAAACAAAAAATTCTTGCCAAATAGTGCTACTACAACAAAAAAATAGCTCTCCAAAAAGTGCTCCTCAAATAAAGAATTCTTGACAAATAGTGCTCCTCAAACAGAAATCTTCACTCCAAATAGTGCTGCTCAAACAAAAAATGCTTGCCAAATAGTGCTCTTGAAAAAAGAATTCTTGCCAAAAACTGCTCCTCAAACAAAATATTGCTGGCCAAATAGTGCTACAAAAACAAAAGATTGCTTTCCAAATAGTGCCTATGAAAAAATTACTTGCCAAATAGTTCTCCTCAAACAGAAATCTGCTCTCCAAATATTTCTCCTCAAATAAAACTGCTTGCCAAATAGTGCCCCTCAGTTAAAAATATACTTGACAAATAGTGCTCCATAAACAAAAAAAAATCTTGCCAAATTGTGCTCCTCAAATAACATTGCAGTCCAAATAGTGCTGCAAAAAAATGTACTTTTCAAATAATGCTCCTCAAAATCCTCCTCTAAAAATGTATACTCAAAGAAACTGTTTGGCTGCAAAAAAAAAATACCATTTTTACCATTTTACTTATATACAGTAGGTAAATAACTAATATCGTCAAGGTGATATTTCCACACATTCATCAATTGTATTTTTTTTGTTACAACAAAATATTTTTCAGGCATTTTGGGGGGATTGAAATAAACTTTTCAGATTTGATGGCATAAAACGATCTTTGCGTTTATTGGTTAACATCTGGAAATAAATTACATTTTTTCTTTATTTTTTTAATCAAAACAAAAGATGATTTTGAAATTCAAGCATGACAGTTGGGGTCACACAAGGACATGGACATGGACATGGACATGGACATGGCTGCAATGGACAGAATGAGACAACAGTGGAGCAGAGTGTGTCACTGTGAGGACATGTGTGTCTGAAGGGAAGGAGGAGAGAAGGAGGAAGGACCTTATTGTTGCCAAGTAGTAAAACTGACAATACATTATTCATACAGTGCATCCCGTCTCGCTCTCCTCCTCCTCCTCCTCCTCCTCCTCTTCCTCCTCCTGCTCCTCCTCCCACAGGCTTTGATGATCTCACTACAGGACATCCTCTCCTTTACGTATTGTAGTATGGTTGTAACCAGCAGCAGCAGCAGCAGCAGCAGCAGTGACATCAGCCTTTTTCAACCTGATTCATTTTCTGCTGCTTCTGTCAAACATGATTTGGTTTATTGCAAAAACCTGATGATAATTTACAACTAAACACCAACAACTTTGTCTTTTTTCTTCACTTTGTTTCATCTTTACAACAATGTGAAGAAACCAACAGCAGTTTTTCTTTTTTCTTTTCATGTCGACGAACATCAAACGGTGACATTTGAAACCCATCAGACCTGCGGAGACACCTGCTGCCGTGGGTTTGTGTAACTGTTGTGGTTCCGGTCACAGCAGTGACATCACGGAAATCTCTGAAAGACAAACGAGCCACCAGGGGGCTCCAGCAGGAGAAGAGGACAAACACATACAAAGGCGAGGCAGATGTCAGAACACCAACTCAATGGAACCAGCAGGGCGGCGTCAGCGCATCTTTGTCTACAAATAAGGTGATTCAAAGTTTGGGCTGCAGGGGGCGCTGAGCTATAAATAAGTAGTGTTGGCAACAAACCACCTGCAGCTCAGAGGTTCCTGTGGATATTAGCACCAGTGCAATGGTACCAGGGCATCAGTGCCAGTGCATCGGTACCAGGGCATCAGTGCCAGTGCGTGGGTCTGACGGCGGGAGGAGAAAGTGTGAGAACATCATAGAACTCACCCGTCTGTGTCCTGGAAGTTGACGTTCACCTTCTTGGCCGAACCCAGAAGTTCTGGAAGACAGAAGAACAGGAGCAGAGGATGAGTGAACGGGTCAAGGAGAGACAACACTGCCACCTAGTGAGTTTTCTATTGTAAATAAGTCACCCACCCGTGGACACAGTCTCCCAGTCCATCACTGAGGACCGGTCCAAAGTGAACATGGGTCTGATCCAGTGAAAGATCAACACTGACCACACCACTGACCACACCACTGACAGACCACTCTGGTCACTGCAGACCAGAGTGGTTTCAACATAAGGTTCCTGGACCTCGACTGCCGCCTGTTGTTGGACCACAGCCTGGAACCTCCAGAACCTTCAGTTATTCTCCTGGATCCAACCACAGGGTTTTCTGTTCAATGTCCTGTCTCTGCTCGGTGGCGTGGAGTAGAATATGACACACTTTTTATCCCTCCTCTCCTCCTCTTCTCCTCTCCTCCTCCTCCTCCTCGTCTCATTTCTTGTCCTCCATTCTCCTCACTCCTCCTCTCTCCTAAAGTGGACAGTCCCTCTATTGTGGAGTAGACGCCACAGGGGGAGGAACATCGATTTCCTTACAGGCTATTTCTGTCTGCTCAGAGCAGGGATTCACACACACACACACACACACTGTGTTCAGAGAACCAGAGTTTCACTACATATAAGAGGAGCAGAGGAGGAGCAGAGGAGGAGCAGAGGAGGAGCAGAGGAGGAGCAGAGTGGTTGACAGGTGCTCTGATGAGTAGAACAAGAAAAGAGTGAATGAACAAACCAGCGTCTGATTGGACGACGGCGATGAAAAAAAAATTACAGACACAGAAAATGAAATAAATTTCCAACATTAAGGTCAGATCTGAAAGTTCTTGGTGATGAAGAAACAGAGCTGCTGAAGTTCAGCCCAGAGGCATGATGGGTATTTAACCACTGTGTGAGAGAGAGAGAGAGAGAGAGAGAGAGAGAGAGAGAGAGAGGGAGAGAGAGAGAGCATGAAACAGGGTTAACTGTGGTTTGTAATGGTCAACTGATGCAATGCTCTGTCTGTCTGTCTGCCTGTCTGTCTGCCTGTCTGTCTGCCTGCCTGCCTGTCTGTCTGCCTGGTCTCTCCATCCCCCACCCACCCCCTTCTCTCTCTCCCTCCATGTCTCTCTTCCTCTCTCGCCCTGGCGCTGAAGATGGAAACTCCTGGATCCTGGAGAGAGAGAGAGCTCTCTGTAGTCAGACTGGTTGTCTTGGTTCTGATCGACCCGTCCTCGTCTCCCCCGTCTCCCCCGTCTCTCTGCCCTGATTTTCACCTTCTTTCCTGAACTTTCTGTCTTTGCTGAAACACTGAAAAACAAAAGTGTCTTATGAGAAAATTCTAAAACAGAACCAACAGAACTGGAGCTACTGGTCACTGAGGAGGAGGAGGAGAAGAGGAGAAGAGGAGAAGAGGAGAAGAGGAGAAGAGGAGAAGAGGAGAAGAGGAGAAGAGGAGAAGAGGAGAAGAGGAGAAGAGGAGAAGAGGAGAAGAGGAGGAAGGAGTTTCTCAAAACTAGATTTGACAAAAAGATGACTCTGGAGTCAACATCAGTGATCTTCAAAGCTGGAGGACCCCCCTCCACCCCCACCACACACACACACACTGTCACACACACACACACACACACATCAACAGTTTTTCTGTCCTGCTGCAGCAGAACTGTGATGGTGTTGCTACAAACCTTCTGCCTGCAGCAACACACACACACACACACACACACACACACATACACTAACAGGAGAGCAGCATATAAGAGTGGTTGCTAGGCAACCAGCATCCCTAATTCTTTCCACACAGTGAGTCTGTTCACACACCTGAAAACAACACACACAGGTCAATGACAACATTACAACGTCAGACTGATTCTCTCGCCTACAGTCGTACAGTCAACTACAGTTGTGTATTTGATCAGAATGGTTGAACAAAGTGAACAGTTATTGACTTCTGCTCCGTCAGTCACAGTTCTTCAGACGCAGGAATCGGTACTACAGTAATGGTTACAGAGTCCTACAACGGTCGTCAGGTAAATGAGAGTGGTTGCTAGGCAACCAGCATCCCTAATTCTTTCCACACAGTGAGTCTGTTCACACACCTGAAAACAACACACACAGGTCAATGACAACATTACAACGTCAGACTGATTCTCTCGCCTACAGTCGTACAGTCAACTACAGTTGTGTATTTGATCAGAATGGTTGAACAAAGTGAACAGTTATTGACTTCTGCTCCGTCAGTCACAGTTCTTCAGACGCAGGAATCGGTACTACAGTAATGGTTCCAGAGTCCTACAACGGTCGTCAGGTAAATGAGGAGGAAATGAAAAATCTTTGTGTTTACGGCCTCGTGGTTTGGACCTCGACTGGAGAAAGATGTGACCGTGTGAGTGGTGTCGTCCAATCAGCTGCTTCCCTTCAGGACTGACAGAAACACTGACGTGGGGACAGATAAGAAGTCCAGACAGGAAGTGAGGACGCCCCCCTGTGGTGGTGGTTGTTTAGGCCCTCCCTCTCGTGACTGTTTGGATTTCCTGTGCAGTGAGATGTTTCTGGTAGAACTGAGGCGCAGAGGGGTGAGGATCAGGGAGAGAGGGAGACAAAAGTCAACCAAGTCCCAGATGGAGCGACTCCCCAACTGATCAATGACTCCTCTTTCCTGTCTTTTCTTCTATTGTCTCCTCTCCTCCCTCTCCTTCCTTCCTTCCTCTCCTCTTCTCTCCTCTTCTCCCCTCTCTCTCCTGTCCCCCCACCCCCGTCCCTTCCCTTCCTGTCCACACACTGGTGAAAACTGAGCCTTGTGTCCAACCCGCTCTCCTTTCATTAGCGTCTGTTTGGTCTCAATATCACCGGCCAATCAGAAACATCCGCAGTCGTCAGCGTGTAAACGCTGAGCATCTACATTTGTTAAAGTCTGGGTTCTTTTCATTTACACTAGGGGGCGATAGTGATGAAGTTAATCGAATGGTTTGTGTTGAGCAGACGAAGATGAAAGATTTTGGGACGTCACAGGGTTTGACATCATTGTCTCTCAGTTTATTTCACTTATGAACTTGTTGTTAACATTGGTTAAAATCCAACTTTGATACAGAGACAGTTGTTTTTCTTTGACGTCCCTCAGTAGTTCAGGTGGACAGGATGTGGTTCAATGGTTCAGGACAATTGGAGACTGAAGGCGGGAGCTGGGACAGGAAGTTCTGACACAGGAAATGCTGATGGGACAGACGGGTCGATCTCCTGCATTTAACAGGATTACGCTGCAGCACGTGATCCATGATCCGTGACCTTTTCTCCAGACCAGAGAACCCCTAGTGGTGACTAGACGACAGTACAGGACAGAGGGAGGAGCCCTGGTCCAACCATGGACCTACACACAGACTGTAGGGACTGTTTATCTCACTGACACAGATCAGATGTGAAAACATACATATTGATAAATACAAATCCTTCAATCAATAATCAATGACCTGAACAAACAACAGTCAGAGATGATTTTGAGGAAGAAATGAAATGAAAGTTTAAAGTCGCAGGAAAGTTTCTCAACGTGGAAGTTGACGAATAAACTGTGATTAATCATAAATAATAATATGATTAATTGTTTCCTCATTAACAGTGAGTTCATGATTAACCTTGTTATTCTACTGTTTCTAACAGGTCAATAGTTCAGTGTAGTCCACGAGTTTGAAGAACCAGGTCCAGGAACATCGGACTCCAACAGAACCAGCACCAAGGTTCTAACTGTGGGTCTGTTCCAATACAACCTGCTATTTATACACACATGAAATTCTAACCCGAGCTGTGACCACACACACACACACACACACACACACACACACACTCTGGGAGCCTGTCTCCATGGCTACAGCGCTGCGCCCTGATTGGCCGTCTGCCGCAGCAGGACCGGGACCAAGCTCTGAACAGTACTGACAAACTTTTGGTTCTGGACGAGTCAAAGGTCTGTGACCCGGACCAGTCGGGACCGACCCGACACCCCAGGCACCGGAGCAGCGACCGGGCCAGGGTGGAGGTGGTGCAGGAGGTGGGGGAGGTGAAGACAAGGGAGTCACAACAGAAAAAAAAACAAATATAGAAATGATCGATGGTGGCGCCACCCAGTGATCGTCCAGAGGTGTTTCAGTATCAATAACCCGATCAAGTGGGATTACCCAGTTAATCTGCAGCAGGAGTGAGAGTGAACGTGGGTCTGAGATCATCTGTGAAGAGCTGATCATCACTGCAGAGAAGACCTGGAGCTGGTTACCTAGCAACAGTTATCAAGGTTATCTCCCTGACGGCCGACACACACACACACACACACACACACACACACTCAGTCATATTTACAACCCAGCGTTGTGTTTTACATATTGTCGTAGATGATGATGTAACAGCAGTGTCTCGTCCAAAGGGGGCGGCGATGGAGAAGAGCTGAGTCTGAAGAGCTTGGAAAAATATTTACAGATGAAGCTACTAATACCTCCCAGTAGGTGGCAGTAACTCAACACACAAAGTTTGCAGGGAGCATAGCCTACAGCAAGTATGTGCAAACTAAGGTCCACAGTCCCAGAGACAGGCAGAGTGGACCAAGGTGTGGTCACATGACACAGAAAGTCTTTCTGCTCATAGAAAAAATCCAAAACACATTTTTCCGCAGGGAAATGTTGAGACGTCTCAGAGTAGAAGAACGCCATTGATCCCAGGCTGGGATCCATTTCTAGTTCTATTTCCGTCTGCTGCTACTGTAGTACTGTACTGAGGTGACCCCCGCCCCTCCCCCTCCACACACACACACACACACACACACACACACACACCATGGGCATAGCAGATTAGCCGCAGTAATGAGACATGGAGTCTTCTAACTTTGTGTGCGATGGACGGATAATGGACGATCTGGGTCAGATCTGCAGCTCCAGCTCCAGCTGCATCCTCAAAAAATAATCAAAGACCAGGACATGACCAACAGGGGGCATCGCACCACACCACACAACCAAAACCAACCACTGCTGCCCAGGTCACTCTTTCACCTGGTTAGTAGTTGACTGTGTGTGTGTGTGTGTGTGTGTGTGTGTGTGTGCCGTACATTAGCATCAAATTTCCAGCTTTGTGTTTGTTTCTGTTGTAGTTGCGTGTCGACCTCCAGGCCTCCGGGGGCAGCACCTTAATGACAGGATTCCCAGGATTCTCAGGTGGGATTTTACAGACGTGTTGGTTCCAGGACGTCGGCACAAACACAAGAAGAAGACACACTGAAGAAGAACCTCTGCAGCCTCCACCTGACCAACAACAGGGTGGAGCAGAGAGAAGGAGAAACCAAACAACAACAGGGTGGAGCAGAGAGAAGGAGAAACCAAACTGTTGAAGAGCATAGCATGATCAGATGATGGAGGAGGAGGAGGAGGAAGAGGAGGAGGAGGAGGAGGAGGAGGAGCAGGGAGACCTCAAACAATGATGACAAATAACGAAACAGTGATAAACAACACTGAGGTTTGAGATGTTATGATTGTTGACCACATGTAGGGGGGGAGGAGAGGGAGGAGAGGGAGGAGAAGTGGGGAGAGGAGGGAGAGGAGCAGAGAAAGGGGTCAAAACAGAATGTTTGGGGGGAGGGGGGTGAAGAGAAGGGAGTTTGTACAGAGGAGCAGAGGGGAGTGAGGAGGTTTGGTTCCAGAAGGTTCTTCCAGACCAGGGACAGTCAGTGACCTGTTTCTCCTCTCTGGGCTCCACCTGCCTCCACCCCTGAGCGAGGACAACACCCCCTCCCTCCCCAGAGCCGCCGCCGCTTCACCCGCACGCACCCCCACGACACCAGCAGGAAACCCCAGCTCTGAAGACACCAGCGCCGTCTCCCAACAATGAGCAGATTAATTCAGACTCCAGTGTCTTTGTCTGAGGACAACAATCCCGTCTCTGTTGAGTTCAAGTCCCTGTCCTCGGCCGCAGCGTCTGTGGATCATGATTGGTTGACAGTTCAACGCCAACAACAGTTATGACATCATTCCATTTCCCATGAGACCCTGGATCTGACGAGGGTTCTGTTTGGAACCTGGAGCCGTGGCGGGGGTTTGGGGACAACTGCTCCAGACTTTGGACGATGCTCGTGATTGGACCAAAAGAAAACCAGTGGAGTTTAACCAGTCTCTGAATACCAGGACTGTGCACGCAGCCACGTGCACATGCCTTCTATTCCACTGGTGCACACTGGGCTATTTCTGACACAGTGCTGGGAACAGGGACAGGAATAGACGGACAGAGACAGGAGAAAAGACAAGAAGGACAGATTCAGAGGAGGTGAAGAAACAGGAAGTGGTGGAGATTAAAACATCTCGTATTCAAGCTCAGGTCGTTCACGGACGCAGACGCACGACGGTTACGTTCAGACTTTTAATAAATCCATGAGGAAACAGTGACAGAAACAGAGGAGGAGGAGCCTGAGAAGAGGAGGCGGGGCTAAAGTGGTCCAGAAACCTGAAGTAAAAATGAGGTCGGAGGAGGAGGGAGAGTAAGACAGGCTGAGGAAGCATCTACAGAGAGGTGGGAGGGTGAGACAGGGTGAGAGAGTCTGCAGCCAATCAGAGCAGTCATTTGCCAAAGATGGCGTTGAACCCTGGAGAGTTCTGCTGAGGCCCATTCACCTCGGCAGAGTCAGAGTGGATTAAAGTTCCCACAGAACCACCATCACTTCCTACAGGGAATCAGACCTGTGACCTGTTCACTGTTGGGCAAACTGTGAAGACACCATTTGTTTCACAGTTTCTACACTTTTCCATTGACGGTGAAAGGACGGAGGTTCGATTCCATCAAAGGCTGCACAGCTGCACACACACACACACACACACAGTCACAACAGGAGGAGAGGGTAACAATCACAGGAAGTCCCTCCCACTGACACTGACCTCATCCTTATCAGCTGATACAACACTGGACCGTGGTACCAGGAGCCCTGGTCGACCCAGTTCTGGTCCAGAGGGTCAGGGTCGTGATGATGGAGTGAAGTGTGAAAAAAGGAAAGTCGTTCCATCAGAGACTGGAGTCTCTCTCTCTCTGCTGGTCCAGAGATCTGGTACCTGCACCACCCACACCCCCACCCTGGACCTCCAACTCAGCAACTTCCTCCAGGACAAGTGTTTCTACATACTGTAGTACAAGTGTTACAGAGCTGTTACAGAACTGTTACATCAGTCAACCTGCTGACAATGTTCTCTCTGTCCTGACGTGAAACCGTGCTGAAGGTTCTGACACCGGTGCTGAGTCAGCAGAACCCTCTGGTACCGTGGCCTCGCTGTGATTGGTCAGAGAGTCGTGTGGGGGAGTAATTAGGGGAGCTGTCAGTTCCAGGTCCGACTCCTGAAGGACGAGCGTCTCAGCACCAGTGTCTCCTCATTATTCTACCTTCTGTCTCCTCTCTGTGCTGCAGTGGTCACACCCACGGCTGGACCTGTCTCTTATACACATCTAGATGTGTATAAGAGACAGTGTTCTCTCTGTCCTGACGTGAAACCGTGCTGAAGGTTCTGACACCGGTGCTGAGTCAGCAGAACCCTCTGGTACCGTGGCCTCGCTGTGATTGGTCAGAGAGTCGTGTGGGGGAGTAATTGGGGGAGCTGTCAGTTCCAGGTCCGACTCCTGAAGGACGAGCGTCTCAGCACCAGTGTCTCCTCATTATTCTACCTTCTGTCTCCTCTCTGTGCTGCAGTGGTCACACCCACGGCTGGACCACAATCCTAGTCCTTATCTCAGGAAACCAGATCCTGATCCTGCAGTTCTCCCTCTACCACTGGTACAGATATTCCAGGTCCAGGTGCAGGTCCAGGTCCAGGTCCAGGTCCAGGTCCAGGTCCAGGTCCAGAACAAAATATGTTTAGAAAGGAAAAGTCATTGAAGTTCATCTTTTCGTGTCAGAGAACCGACAGGAGGAACCTCAGGTGCAATAGCGCCCCCTAACTCCAATGACAATGATCAGTTCAAAGACCCATGAGAAACTCTGACCAATTAGAGACAAGTTAAGGGGTGGGGTCTGAGATGTGAAAGGATCAAAGGAGACGACAGACAGACAGGCAGGCTGAGAGACAGACAGGCAGACCATCAGAGTGGAGTGATAGACAGGATGGGGGTGGGGTTGGAAAACTTTAAAGGAAGACCCTGGACCAGAACCAGACCAGTCTGTAATTGGGTTTGGCATCAGCCACACACACACACACACACACACACACACACACACAGATCCAAACCACATGTTCTGCATGTGTTCAACAGCTGCACACACACACACACACAGCTGTATTTGACCGTTCTCTTCTGATTGGTCGATTCCTGACCTGTCATGTTGTAAACGTCAAATTTGACCTGTTTAACAGACGCCTCATTGGTCACATGACCCTGCAGCGGCAGACACTGTTTCTGGAGCTGATCCAACACCTTCTGTGGCTCACAGCTAGTGTAGAAAGAACCCTCCAGCAGGGGGCACTCTAAATATGAGCGCCGTGTTTTGTTGTTGGGAGAAAATGTTTTTAAAAAAGCTTTAAGATGAATCCATTTCACAGCTAGAACATCACTGACCCAGGACCAAGAAAGATCACCACGGAAAAATCAACCAGACTGTGAAGAAGAACCTGGAACAGGCCTGAAGATCTGCAGATACTTTATAAATAGCCTAGAGTGGAAGAACCCAGGCCAGAAGACTGTTCCACAAACCAGAAATAAAAACCAGGAGAACGTCGGAACTGAAGGGAACGTCAGAACCAGTGACATCGTCCTGGTTTAAAAACACATCTGGGGTTGTTCACTGTCCAGTCAGCGTCTACACACACACACACACACACACACACACACACACAGACAGAGACAGTAAACAGGACAGATGTTGGACCTCTGCACAGACTCATCTGGAGACAAAAGGTGAAAGAATCTGGTCAGAGAGCCGACCAATCAGAGCCCAGGAGGCAGAGGCCAACCAAAAACAAGAAGGAGAAGATGAAGGAGAAGTTCACAGATAAAAAGTCAAATTTAACCCATTTCATGTTCAAGGTTGAGTTGACACCTGTGGCTCACAGTCTGTGCTACCACCAGTGTCCAGCAGGGGGACGTCGGCGAAGGAGTTGGGTCCAAAAACTGCAGAGTCAGTGAACAGAGAGAGATTTGTGGGGAAAAATTAAATGCCTGCAGAGAAGGACATGAATCAGAGAGGATTATGGGATTGGAAGAAGTTCGAAGCGATCGATCAGTCGGGGAGTGAGACAGGGAGTGAGACAGGGAGTGAGACAGGGAGTGAGACGCAGCCATTTGACTGCCTGAAGTCACTCCAGTGTGACACTGAAAACACCAGCAGTATCTTCTCCATCCTTCTTCACTTCCACCCTTTCCTCCCTCCTTCCCTCCTCACCCTGATCTCCTCCTCCTCGTTCTCCTCCTCCTCCTCCTCTTCCTCCTCCTCCTCTTCCTTCTCTTCTCACAGTCTTTAGTCTTTTCAAAATAAATGTCTGTTATCAGCATCTACATCAGCAGCAGTGAGTTCTCTCCACAGATGGGGGTTGGGCGGTGGAGGGGTGGGGTCCAGGCCTTCAGCTCCAACCACCTCCCCAAACACACACACACCTGCATCTTTGGACGGGTCCTACCTGGACCAGGGCAGGATCCTGGGGGAGGGGCATTAATGGGCAGAAATGGGAGCATGTTCTCCGTAGATCTAGTAGAACTGACCAAGGAACACAACTTCTTCTGTACTGAGTCATACTTGATGTTTGTATCATATGTGGCCACAGGAGGGCACTACTGAACACAGCTAACGTCAATGGAATTCCCAGCGGACTGTGTACTGTCCAAGACCTTGGTCGAACCCATGGCTCCAGTGCTGCCTTTGAACATTCACCCTTCCAATCTAATCTAATCCAATCTAATCTAATCTAATCTGAACTCCACGGCCAGGCCCCGCCCACTCCTGCAGAGCTTCAGAAACTGAAAACAGAGACGGAGACGGAGAAGCAACCGTAGCTGTGCAGCTGTAAACACAGCTGATGTTTCCACACCCGCTCCACCTCAGGGTGTGGCGCTCCGTACGACACATTTTCCAAACCAGGGACCTTCACACGAACCCTGTGACTGGCCTGGAGTCAGCAGCTGGAGCACCACCCATCCAACCGTACAACCATCCAGTCATCCAACCGTACATCTTACTATCCAACCACCCGAATATCCACCCATCCATCCTCCCAGTCATCCATCCATTCATGGATGGTGCTGAGTGAGTCCACAGTGGGTGTAGGTTAGTGGAACATTCTCACAGTAGAACCTTGTTCTGCTCAGAGAAGAAGAACAATAACTGGACCACATCCTGGGAGGTGGTGTCACTGAGAGGTGGAGTTGAACCTACAGCGTCAACAGAAAAGAAAATTATTGTATTCTATCTTCCTCCTCCACCCTCCTACACCCTCCTCCTCAGAGCTCTCTCCTGGATCTCCTTCTGCTCCTTCTGTCACTCATAAAAATATCTCTCCTTCTTCCATCTGTTCTGTAATTCAATCATGGAGGCAGTCACCTCCACCACCACCTCCACCACCTCCACTGGCAGCATCACCTGTGCTGCTGCTGCTGCTGCTGCTGCTCATGACAAACTCGTTTCCACATGATGTGAATCTCAGCTGCTTCAGGATTTCAACCAGTGATCATGTGACTGACGATCACGGTCTGAGGACGAGAGTTTGATGAACAAAGCTGAAGTTCATCCACATTCACACCAACTGTGATGAAGCAGCAGCAGAAGCTGCCGCCTCTGAACCCTGACTCTGGGGGGCGACGTTTCCAGACTCCGACCCGACTCACGGCCCCTGCAGAGACACGGTCTGATGGACCAGAACATTCCTCTAGTTGTCAATGACCCGTCCCAACACCAGGGAGCGTGGACCACAGGGGGACGGGAGAAGGTGGAGGGGAGAGGGTGGAGGAAGAGAGATGCTGGTGAATGAAGACCATCACTCCTGCTGCTGTGAGAAGAACCATCTGAGCTGAATAAACACACACACACACACACACACACACACACACACAGATTACAGCAGGTGTTTTGACAGACGTACGACACAGACCTGAGGTCAGATTGAAGGTCTGCTCAATGACTGAATACAAACACACTCACACACACACAACAAGAGGACAGGCAAACACACAGAGGGACTGTCCACTGACAAAGGACCTCCAGATGTGGAGGGTTGAAGTATGACGAGGTTAACATCTACAGGGTAGAAGGAGAAGAAGGAAGAGAAGAGTAAGAGGAGGAGGAGGAGGAGGAGCAGGAGGAGGAGGAGGAGGAGGAGGAGGAGGAGCACAGTTGTGATCCAGTGTAAGCAGAGAACCTTGGCATCAAAGTCACACTAACACGAAACAACAAACAGGTCAAAGTAGGAACCGTTCAGAGTGCAGTTCAACATGTGGCCAGCAGAGGTGCAGACGAGTCACTGGTCTCTGTCTGTGTGATGCTGTGGAAGCAAAGCTCCAGAAGAAGGAGAAGAAGAACAACAGCTGTGAAAAAGAAAAGTGTCCTGGATCTGAGACGTCAAACTACAAACCAGGATGGACTTAAAAAGAAAACCAGTCTGAGGGACAGGTCTGTGTCCACAGGGACAGTTGGACCTCAGCCTGTTTGACTCTGTCATTACTGCTCGGCCTGTTTGTTTATCCTTCCTCCCTGAAACGCATTCCACATGGGCTCCTCACCTACTACTACTACTGCAGCACCTCCTCATCCACTGTAGGACCTCCTGATCTTCTGGAGGACCAACCTTGGAGGAGACTGACATTACATTCCTGTAGTTCTATTAAATTCTTTGAACACATTCCTCCACAGCTGACACCAGTCGCTGGTTTCTGTTCAAACACACACACAGACACTGACGTAGGTGTTGGTGTTGGTGTTGGTGGAGGGTGGAGTGAAACCCAGCAGCCGGTGACAGTGAGGAGACACGACGACAGAGAAAGAAGAAGAAAAAGAACGTTTGCACCGTAGAACAGAACCAAGAAAAGTGAAGTGAAAGAACCTCAGTTCCTGCTGGTTGAACAGGAGGCACCACAGAACCTTCAGTCTACCCACAAGAACCAAGGCTCGGAGGCTTCTCACCGTGGACCTGTGAAGGACTGGAGTCCAGGGATGGAACCCTGAACAGAACCGACAGGTTGTTGGTTCCTTCCTGGTTCCCCTCAGTCTGTTTACTGGGCTGCACTGACAGAATCAGGACAAAGAGACGGCAGAACTCTGTGGGTCCAACTTCATCATCATGTTTTCCTACAGAAACAAATCAACTCTGAGCTCGTGATCAGTCGTGAACCCATTCATTTTTTTCCATTATTGTCACTTTTTGGATCAGAACATTTCCAGATTCCATGGGTTCACTCTGTGCAGAATCTGAGCGTCCATTATCCGTTAGCTGTGAGTGAGGATTTACCTTGACCACGTGGCTTTCTGCTGAACTCCTGCCTGAAGGGGGAGACAGAACTCTGGACACTCTCTGTTCCTGCCTGAGTGAAATGGACCGGACTGAGCTGTGGCAAAAAACACCTCAATATATCACTGTGACTATCACAGTCTCACAGCCCTGGTCCAAACAGCTCAACGACAACAGGAAGTCCAGATTGATGTCTCCGCCCTGTTCTCCCAGGTTCATGTTGCACCTCCTGGATCTGAACCTTTCTCTCTGTCACCCTTTCATCTCAGTCTCTAAGAAAACAAAGTCAAAGGAAGATCACGCTGTGTTTCACAGGTCCAGGCCACTAACTACTGGTACTGGGACTGTACCATGTGTAAACACAGTCATGGACAAAACCATCGTGGAAGACTTTTCAGATCAAGAGATGTCATTACAGATGAGTCGGTTCATTCGATTGACACAGAGTAGGACCTGGTCCTGTTCTGACCACAAAGACCAAGAAGACATTAACAGACAGACAGACATAGTGTTAGAGACCAGAGCAGACCAGGGTCGGTGGTCCCCACAGCTTCTCTCTGAAGTACAGACGAAGGTCTGACTGATCCTGATCCTGATCATCGTTGATTCTGTATCAACTGCACCTGTCCACTGGAGGCAGTGTGGAGGCCCAAACCTGGACCTCAGTGAGGTGAAGCAGTTACTTTGAGGGAATCTGAACATAGTGGGTTCCTTGAAGAGGAGTCACCTCTACGTCCAGTCTTCAGTTAGAACTGAAGAACCACACCGTCAGAGTGATGGCACCAACAGGTGTGGGTGATTTAACCTGCACCATCAGCACAGACTACAGTCCACACACAGTCCTCCGGGTTCAGTCGGTCGTCTGCAGACTGGCCCATCTGAATCTGATTACTGTGAAGTCAGAAGAGAAGTCATCACCAGATGGCGCTGCTGACAGGATCCAACCAGAGTCACGACTGAACCCGGTGTGTGTGTGTGTGTGTGTGTGTGTGTGTGGCATCAGTGAGATAAGCTTGAACTAAGCTAAACACACAGCCCTGGTCTTCACCGTGGTCTCCAAGGTGACTGAGCCTCCACCTGACCCTCCACCCTCCAACCCCCCAGGAGAGAGTTCCACGTTAAGACCAGGCTTTAACTCAGCTGAAGAAACAAAGTCTGTCTGAGCCTCAGTGTTTTCCTTCATGTCTGCACTGACACCATCATCATCACCTTCATCTTCCCTCTCCTCCACTGCCCACAGTTGTGAGTAGGTGGATGTTGGAGGACAACTTCTCCTGAAGAACAAGATCAGGGGTTGTTCTTCAACAAAACTCCTCAACCTCCTCATCTTCATCATCATCATCATCATCATCATCATCATCATCATCATCACAGAGGGCTCTCCAAGGTGTCAGTCTCCATCTGTGAGACTCCACACCTCCAGGACTAGGGGGTCCCCATGTCCTGACCCTCCCTGTCCTGGAAACACCATGACATCTTTTCACACACACACACACACACACAGAAATATATATGTAGAGTATATGTGCAGTCCTGCTGCACTGTTGAAGATCTTCCATTCACACCAGTGAACCTGTTGTCCTCCATTCACCTGCTTTGACCAGCAGTAACCAGCTGTAACTAAAGGGCCTCAAACCAGAGATCTTCCTTCTGCTCCACAGCCTGTCGGTCAGAGCCCACTGATCCACCAATCAGCTGTCTGGAGATCCAAGACAGGTGTGCTGCAGCTGGGTAGGAGCAAACACCTCCTCCTCCTCCTCCTCCACCTCCTCCACCCTCCTCGGGTCTGACTGTGAGGTGGGGAATCACACCATCATGTTGTCTCAAACCAAAGTTCAGACCCAAAGGCTCCGTCCACAACAACACCGTCACCTCTGACACACACACACACACACACACACACACACACACACACACACACCGCGGCCCTGCAGCAGCAGCAGCAGCAGCAGCAGCAGCAGCAGCAGCAGTGGGATGTGAGACACCTCCTCCATCGTCCCTGCTCTCCCTCCGCCAGTAGGGGGCAGGTCGTGAACACAGCACATCATCATCGGTGTGTGATGGATGAGAGTGTGGAACATCTTACTTGCTTTCCCTGGACGAGGCCTCTGCAGCAGCTTCTGCACCGTGAGCAGGTCCTCGGTCTTCACCGCCTGCAGCAGTTCCTGGTCCTTCCCCATCTTCCGCTCTGAGCCGCTCTACTCCTGCAGCATCCTCCGACACAGCGGCGCTTCAGCCCTGCCTCAGCACGCCGAGGGTGCGACTGCCGCGGCCACGAACTGCCACCTCCTCCCTCTCCCTCTCCCTCTCCCTCTCCCGCTCCTTCTCCTTCTCCTTCTCCTCCTAACCCCCGCTCCCAGACCGGATCCTATAGGATTCTCTCCGAGGTGAGGGGGTGGGTGGAGGTCAGATGACGGGAGGATGGAGGGATGCGCTCGGGTATCCCCGGGAGGACGAAGCTCCGGTCCAGATGATGGCGTGACGTGCGCGTTATTCTGACGGCGGAGATGAAGCCTCCAGGTCGCCGGAGCTTCTCATCGGTGACTCGGACGACAGGCTGCTCCCTCCGACGGTGCAGCTGCGCATTAACACCACGGCGGACTCCGGTGTGCGTAGTGCAATCACAGAGCCGAGCGAACCGACGCGGGGACGATGAAAACGCAACGACGGTGACGGGAGGCGCGTTTACACACGGGATCTGCCGCACGGCGCTGTTTGCGCGGCTGCAACTGGAGCGCGCCGCGTCCGTGCGTCGTCAACAGCAGTTCGGACTGAAGAAGCGCTGCCGTTCCCGCTGCCGCAGCTCCCCCCTCCGTCGATGCTGTGTGTTCGGCAGCGGCTGCCTCCGCGTGACAGGGGAAGGCACGCACACGTACACGTAGACGCGCCCGCGTGCTTACAGCGGCTCTCAGCGCTAAATGGCTGGAGCTGCAACTCGGGGGCGGATCCCCCCGCCCCCCTCCGAAATTTAGATTTTTAACCTCATCTTTAACTAAACCTCAAGAATCTACATATTTTATATTTCAGATTAGATTAGATTAGGTCTATATATTTATATATAGATATTTCTAATCTGACTCAGCAGGTCCTTCCGATGATCCTGACAGTTTTGGTTAAATGAATGTTGTTCATCATGGAAACATGTTCCATTAACATCTAACTACAGTAGATGAAGGACTGTGGACTGTGTTTGCAGACATTGCATGTTCCACCAGCAGCTGATATGATGGTCTGTGTTCCTGGAAGACGATCTCTTCTCATTGGTTTGTTACACTGTATAAAAACATCAGACGTCACTCCTGGTATAAAGCTTGAATAATCAGCTGGCCACTGGGGGCAGTCTTGACTCCTGAGCTCCAGAACTCGTTGTTATTTCACTGAAGAAAATACTTTGTAACTTGAACAAAGGACTTTCCAACCCATCATCAGTGATTTGGGATCAAAAGAACACAACACTATACACATACATACATGTGTGTCAACACACACACACACACATATATATAAATACATATAGATGGTGTGTTTTTGAACGTACAGTAGATAGAAATTTAAACTCCCATTATCTGAGGAAACAACAGTCCTTGTGTCTGTGGGCAGCGTCAGTGTTTGGAGGAGCTGCTCTCTGCCTCCTCCACAGATCCACTGTGTTATGTAAGAAGAAGACTAAAAGGAGATGATGATGATGATGATGATGATGATGATGATACACCGGCACAGTATTTATAAATGTCTCTCTTAAAGCAGAAACAGCTCATTTACTCAGTGAGCCGCTCTTCACCACTCAGGCATACATATGTATATACACTATATATATGTAAAAAGTCTTCGTCTCCACCCGTCTGTTAAAGTGTGTTGGATTTGACTAAGGCTTTAGGACGTGTTTGTCTCAGGGAGGAAACCCTAGATTCATGAGTCAAATCGTCAGGAATCAAAGAGACTTCTGTTCTCTCTCTATGGCTGTGTGAGTGTGTGAGAGTGTGTGTGTGAGTGTGTGTGAGTGTGTGTGAGTGTGTGTGAGTGTGTGTGAGAGTGTGTGTGAGTGTGTGTGAGTGTGTGTGAGTGTGTGGGGGGGCGTAGAGTAAGGGGGGCGGGCAGATAATAGAGGAGGGGGCAGTTAAAACTGCACCAGTATGACAGATAATACTCTCCATCTACTGCTCCATCAGTGACAAAAGTCAAACAGAACAACTGCTCCGATCATAGTGACCCTAGCGGTGTAATGCTGACACTACATCGTCCTTACGGAGTTCCTGTGGAGCAGCTGCTAAAATGATGAAAATCAAGGTATTTTTTAACGCCTTGTTGAAAACATGCTGCTTTGTCATGAATACAGTGTACAGTACGAGGCCACAGTAGCTTCACACTCCGCATGACTAAACACTGCCCTCAAGTGGTTAGTTTAAAAAGCGCAACTCCGGCAACACAGTTCATATTAAATGGATTTCTGTCACAGTCGAGGTCCCACGTGATCAGTCAAAAGCGGAAATGTTCCCTTCACGCGTTGTCGTCATGACGAAATTTAGCTGAAAGAGCTAAACAAACAAGCAAACAAGGTCCGCAAAGCACACGGCCGTGAGCGAACAGCTGAACAAACACGACACATTTATAACATCTACAAACATCCGGATTCTTTATATCTTTTCATTTCGATTGGAAAATGCGCCAACGTT
Organism: Paraplagusia blochii; assembly: GCA_016785265.1. Lineage (NCBI taxonomy): Eukaryota > Metazoa > Chordata > Actinopteri > Pleuronectiformes > Cynoglossidae > Paraplagusia > Paraplagusia blochii. The sequence goes on along the minus strand of JAFBJS010037659.1, from coordinate 266,752 downwards.
CACCTGTGAACAATGAACAATCAACTAAACCAAATCATGTGTATTGTATTTAAGGAAACACCTTATGAAGAAGCACAGACTCCTTTGTGTCGATTGGTTAAATCACAGCGTAGTCTTTCTTTTGTCATTGAACACAACACTGCAGCACCTGAACGCATCACAAACAGGAACCTAAGGAAAAGCTCCCAGCGCCGTGAAAGTCTCACGGAGGGAGAGAGAAGTTCCTCTCAGCCACGGCCGACGTTAGTCCACAATCACACGGAGATTGTCCTTCATGAGGAACAGCCTCAATAAAACAACAATAGATGAAACCGCTTCTCTCAAACGAACGCGTCCTTTCCGATTTATGGACGTTCATTGAACGCACCTCGGCTCGGCCCACACCGTGATTCCCGGGCAGCCATTGGTTGAGCCGAACGTCAGTCACAGCCTGGTGTGAGAGTCCGTCAGAGGAGTGAAGAGAACAGGTTGAAAAGAGCAGGAAAATCCTACAATCAAATAGAGTTGCTTTCAGGTTGGAACCGGATCAAACGCACAAGCTGGTGAGGACGTCGGTTCCGTCAGTAGATGTTTGGACCCGCACAGCTGTGTGTGCGTGTGTGTTCGTTCTTTTACACGTGATGAATCCCGACATGCGATTAAACAACAAATCAAGTCACGAACCCTCGGTCCTCGTTTCTCCGACCTATCGCGGTACTCCAGCTCCCGCGGCTAACTCCAACTCCAACCCTAACTCTAACCCTCTCGGTCCCGATGATGAGCCGAACATCAGCTTCCGTTAGAGTTGTGTTTTTTGACCGTTAAAACGCGAGTCTTGGACCTGCGACGTTCAATGTTCTGTCCGGACCAACCCGTTGTTCCTAGTTGTTGTTTTTTTTAATAAATGTCGCTGCTGAAGCTGAAGTCCCGTTAGCTTAGCATCAGACGGCTAATGTTGGGTCTGATCGTCGGAATCTTCCACAAATGTCACGTGAAAACTGAACCGTTTCTGTCCATACACCTGGCTTCTACAGAGACACGTGACCTGACGGTTGACTGGTCGATTTCTGTAGTTTTTCCCCTAAATGTCAGCGTCAGAAGCGGAGACTCAACTCCGTCAAGTCGAAGCAGATTCAATGTCTCTGTCTGGACTCCAGTGTGTTCAAGCCTGGCCCGCGGGCCAGACTTTGGACCCAGTCTGAACTGATAAATTAGTCACGTTCAGGCCCGTTATTCTGGAGTCGTAGTAATAATCTGTATGGTTGTGTCACTGCGGCTGTTGTAGATGAGATGAGATTAGATGAGATTAGATTAGACAGAAATGACAATAAGGAGAAAATACCAGAAAAATGTCTCGTTTACACCAAGAAGGAAGAACAGAGTGTGTGAGGACAGAGGCTAGAGAATAATATTACACTTTAATATCATGGCTGAAGCTGCAGATGGTTGAACATCGGCAGGAAAAGAAAATGTACCGTTTGATCAGGTCTCCGACTCTTTTGATCCTTTAAAGTAGCCTAATTAAAGGACTGGAGTTCAACTCCATCTGTGTTTGTGCCTTTGAGCTCTACCTCCTGCTCCTCTGTTGGTTTCACTGTGGGGCGGGGGGTCAGAGGAAGTGACACGCTTCTTCCTGTCCACCGCAGGAAGGTCTCAGCGCAGCCTGGGTGCCCAGGGATCCACTGCCTGAGTGTGGGGAGAGCAGCGGCCGAGACCTCGGAGACATGAACCACACCAAGGGAGGACTGGTCATCTTCACGGCCAACTCACACCCCTCCAGCCGCGAGCTGAGCAAGAGGATCGCAGAGTGAGTTCAGGGGAGGAGGCGGAGAACCACCACATGGTCAGTCCTGATCCAGGAGGAGGACGAAGCAGCTGCTGGTGGAGACATTAGTTTTCTCAGACAGACACAGACTGACTTGATTTATTCTTTCCCTGGGACTGGGACCGTGGCGTCTTATCTGCTGGTGCCGCAGCTACAGTTGTCAGCACGTCCTCCAGATAAGGCAGGAATGAAAGCATGGACCATAAACTGAAGTGAATTTGACCAAATAAACTCACATGTTGGACAGATGTCTTCATCATAGGGTTAAATTCCACCAACTATTGGAAGGTGACATTCAGGGAGACAGAGCAGCTACTGTTGACTGGTGTCTCATGAACAACAACATCCTGGTCTGTTCACGCTGACCTTCACGGCTCGGTCCACACAAGGTCGTTTGTGCTCCTCTCTGACCTTGGACTGTGACATTCAGTTCTTTTGATCAAGTTGGACTTTTTGCTCCAGGTGTTTGTTTTTGGTGGAGCAGGTTCTGTATTTACATGATGTCACAGCCTGTCTCTCTCTCTCTGTCTGTCTGTCTCAGGCGTTTGGGGGTGGAGCTTGGTAAAGTGCAGGTGTACCAGGAGGCTAACAGAGGTAAGACCACGTCAGTAGGTATGGTGGATGCAGGTGTATCTGAACATCGTCCTCACTCTGAGGTGGTTTCCACAGAGACGCGGGTTCAGATCCAGGAGTCGGTGCGAGGCAAAGACGTCTTTGTGATCCAGACCGTGTCCAAGTGAGGCCGCTTACGGTTCAGTCCTACGGTTCAGTCGCGCTCCAGACTCGGTCTAAACATCTGCTCTTCTCATCAGGGACGTGAACACCACCATCATGGAGATGCTGATCATGGTCTACGCCTGCAGGACCTCCTGTGCTCGCAGCATCACGGGCGTCCTCCCCTACTTCCCCTACAGCAAGCAGTGCAAGATGAGGAAGAGAGGCTCCATCGTGTCCAAGCTCATCGCCTCCATGATGTGTAAAGCTGGTCAGTACCGGGGGGCGGGACGTTACAGGAGGGTCCAGGGTCCAGGGTGTGTGTGTGTGTAAGAACTGCTGTGTGTGTGTGTGTGTGTGCAGGCCTCACACACCTGATCACCATGGACCTTCACCAGAAAGAGATTCAAGGATTCTTCAACATCCCAGTGGACAACCTGAGGGCCTCGCCCTTCCTGCTGCAGTACATCCAGGAGGAGGTGACCACACAGCTCTGACATACTGTACTGGGACATCAGGAAATTGTGATTCCGTCTTGTTTTTCCTCAAACTTCCAGATCCCCGACTACAGAAACGCTGTGATCGTGGCCAAATCTCCGGCTTCGGCCAAACGGTACGTCTGACCTTGAGCAGCTGTGACTCATTAACGCCACCGTGGGAGGGACACTGATGTCATTTCCTGCGTTTGTCCTAAACCTCAGCGTCTTCACGTCTCTGTCCGCAGAGCTCAGTCGTTTGCAGAACGCCTGCGTCTGGGCATCGCGGTCATCCACGGTGAGGCTCAGGACGCCGAGTCAGACCAAGTGGACGGACGACACTCGCCGCCCACCGCCAAGACGACAGGAGCCATTCACCCCAGCATGGAGATACCACGTAATGGAGACACGATGATTTCTGATCCAAGCTGGACAAACATTAGCAGAGTGTCTCTAACATCAGATATTTCTCTCTCTGTGGTCCCAGTGTTGATCCCCAAAGAAAAGCCTCCCATCACCGTGGTGGGGGACGTCGGAGGACGCATCGCCATCATCGTGGTGAGAACTGACAGAAACCTTCGTAGATCCATAAAAGCAGCTTTTTGTCGGCCCGTCTTCAGCCGTCAGCGTTCCTCCTGCAGGATGACATCATCGACGACGTGGACAGCTTCGTGGCAGCGGCCGAGACGCTGAAGGAGCGAGGAGCCTACAAGATCTACGTGATGGCCACACACGGCATCCTGTCCTCGGACGCCCCGAGACTGATCGAGGAGTCGGCCATCGACGAGGTCGGTCTGAACTCCAACACCTGACCCTAGGCTGAAGCTCTGCCCACGGTGACATCAGAGCCATTTCCTCCTCTTCTTCTTCTTCTTCTTCTTCTTCCCACAGGTGGTCGTGACCAACACCATTCCCCACGAGCTGCAGAAGCTCCAGTGTCCAAAGATCAAGACGGTGGACATCAGTATGATCCTGTCAGAGGCCATCCGCCGCATCCACAACGGGGAGTCCATGTCCTACCTGTTCCGTAACATAGGAGTGGACGACTGAACTACCTGTCTCTCTCTCTCTCCCTCTGTCTGTCTGTCTTTCTGTCTGTTACACTCTCCTGCCTTCTCACTCCTGTCCAGACTAATGTCCAGGTCACATCAAAGAGCCTTTCAGCTCAGAATGGACACTTTTAGTCAAACTTGATCCTGAATTGGTGCAGCTTTAGTTACAGATGACTGAACACACACACACACACACACACACCTCATGAAGTAGTGACTAGTGAAGTTCTGACTGAACACCTCCACCGTGGTCCACAGGTGAGTGAAGACACTTCCCAGGGTCTCCTCCAGGACCTTCGTCTTCACACTCACACAGCCCTGAAACACAGAGATGATGTCATTAGATGATGTCATCAGAGTCCAAGGGTCCACAGACCGGTGACTCCACCACAGGCTCCAACCGTGGGAATTTGTTACAATGAAAAGAAGTTTTGTCAGATTTGTTTGATGAATGATTTGTATTTATTTTCGGCACTTATTCTGAATAAAGAAATGAAGACTGAAAAGAGACTCTCAGCTTCTTCTTCTTCTTCTTCTTCTTCTTCTAACTGAGGCTCAGATGTTAAATGATCCTCAAAAGTCTTCAAATTTAAACTACCACCAAGTTACCACTCAGATGCCCTGAGCATGGTCTCGTCCCCACACGTGTGGATCACAACGTCACAATGACTAAAAAAGACATTTTTTGTCTCATCAGGGGACACATGCAGCCCACTACCCAAACCTGCCACTAGATGTCGATATAAAGTCCAGAGGCAATTTGTTAAGAAAACATTTATGCAACTGAAAAACAAGTGACTTCTTCTCTACATGTTGTATAGGTGATATACATACAGTGTCCAGCAGAGGTCACTTACCGACAATGACTGTCTGGGTGCCTGGTTCTCTGGTGTCATCCCTCTCAGGGCCACTGGGGGCAGTAGCAGATAGATAGAGCATTTGTTTGAACCAAGATCACTGATGTGGAAAGTATCATGGAAAACTTCATCTGTGAGGACAATGACGGGATTCCAGGGAAAAGGCAGAAAGACGATGATGATGGAATATTTGGAGAAATCCGGAATATTCCAGAATAATCTGCTGGATTAAAGACCTAATGACTGACAGGCCTCATCCTCCAGACCTTAGTTTGTCCAGGTCTGTCCTGGTGGTTCCATGGTGATGATAGGTTTAGAGCTCACCTCAGTCAGCAGAGTGAGGGAAGTTCTGGTTTCTGGGATCTGGGTTCTGGGCAGGAGTCACCTACTCGCCTGCAGGGGGCAGTGTTTCCTGTTGACAGCACATCTGCTGATGACAGAGGTTTCCCAGAAATATGGGAATAAGAAAAGTATAAGGAAGAGGTGACGCAAAGATCCAGATCCTGTGTTGGTTGAACTGGTTGAACTTTATTCATTAATGCAGACAGACAGGCATCGGTTCAGACAGACAGGTTGGCATCAACTGAAGAACAGAACCAAGCAGAGAAGAAAACCAGTGTCAGACCTGAGCCTTCCTCAGAGCGCCACCTTTTAGATTGTCCTGCTCACCGTCGCCCCCTGCTGATGTCAAATACAGCAAATTCAAGAGTCCAGAAGAGCAGGACCAGGAGTGACCAGGAGTGACCAGGAGTGACCAGGATCACTCAGTGAGTCAATGACAGACGCTTCAGGAAGGTTCTAGAAGCTGAGATGATGAAAAAAAAACTCAAAAACACATGTCAACACTATTCAATTGTCCCTAACGTTAACCCTTGAGCAAGGCACTAATCTCTGTCACCTGTTGAACCAGCAGAGACGGTCGTACAGGTCTGAACGGACTCTGATGGACTCTGATGGTTCTCAAATAAATACTGTAGTAGAAGTGACAGGAGACTCTGTTGGAGGGAAGCACCGCTGGAACAAATCCAACACTGGAGCATTCTGGGTAGAAACTGTGACACTGGGCTACAGTACTTCTGAGGAGGAAGGCTGACGCTGCAGGTTAAGGAAACACAGCGTCCGTGTCTGGACACAGGGAATATGGCACAGGAAGGTGGAGCTCAGGTCGGAAGGTGGAGCTCAGGTCGGAACGTCACAAAGACGTAAAAACAACCAGTTCTATGTCAGATTTACACTCTTTAAAAAAACTGGACTCTGATCCAGTTCAACATTCAATCAGTTCTGGATCAATACTCTCACCAGGCCACGTTACTCTAACGTCCAACAGAACCAAGAACCTGGTGATGATGTGTTAGAACATCGATCATCCTGTCAAACCTTGGACACTTTGGACCTGACTGTAAAACGGTGGTTTTCTAAGCCCCCACTAGGGGGCAACAAAGGCAGAGAAGAAACCCTGGAGCTCCAGGTCAGATGATGATCATGTCAATTCACAGCTGAAGCCTTTTCTTCTACAAACGCTGGGTTTGACCCACGTCTCACAGACGGTTCCAGTTGTAGTGACTCCGTCCTCAGACTGAGGCTCAGATGTCCTCCACCCTCGATGTCAGTGAAGGGACATGATGTCTTCAAAAGTCCGACACAAAGTTATGATGTGAAAACTTCCATTTTGTGGCAAAGATTTTACTTAAATGTTGTGGTGAAAATGCAGAGACCAAGATGGTCAACAGGAGGTCCAGGACTGGACACAACCAGGACAACAGACTCATCATACCACTGAACAACTACCTCTCTCCATCTTCCACTCTGACTCCAACTACCTCCATCAAACCTGGTAGCTCCATCTCCAGGATCATTCTTCTACCAACGTGTCTCCACTGTC
>JAFBJS010037659.1:248973-259549 GCA_016785265.1 Paraplagusia blochii | reverse complement strand
TCTTCTACCAACGTGTCTCCACTGTCCCTCCTCTGAACATGTCCAAACCATCTCAATCTGTCTTCTCCAAACCTTCCTGTCTGTGTTGTCCCTCTAATGTCCCTCATTTCTGATCCTGTCCATCCTTGTCTCTCCTAAAGACAATCTCAGCAGCATCTTTAACTCCTCCACCTCCAGCTCTGTCTTCTGTCTCTAATCCGTCCATCATGGCTGGTCTCTCCACCGTCCCTCCACCTTAGCTGACTCTCTTCTATCTCAGATCACTCCTGACTCTCTTCTTCTCCAGATGTTCCATCCTGACTCCACTCTATTCTTCTCCTCAGTCTCCACTGCTCTGAACAGTTGATCGTCAGGATCTAAACTCCTGCTCCTTCTCCTCCTCTGCTCCTTGTCAACTCGCCATTTCATTCACACTCATGGACTCTTTGTGTCTTCCACTGACCTTCATTCTTCTTGTCTACTTTAGTTCAAGGTGACGTCAGTGGAGAACATTTAGATTTAAGGAGCTTCTCAGCCAAACACTTTTTAAACTAACGTTAGTTGGATGAATGCTGACATTCTGTCTTCATCGTTAACGTTGACTCCATTTTTCCAGTTTTGTTGACACAGGAGTTCAGTCAAGTTGGTCACGTGACCTTGGCGACACATGAGGTCAGAGTTCAGCTCGTTCACGTGAAGGAAACGACAAAACTAAACAAAACGCTGCAGGAACTACGTACGTCTGTAAACGTACAGACTTCGCAGTGAACACAAAGAAATATACACAATCTGAAGCTGTAAAAAAAGGATCACTGCCAATATTCACACCCTGTCTGAACCCTCTACTGCCACCTGCAGGACGTCGCTGATTTCATCATCAGGTCCATTAAAAAAACACTGTTAAATACATGTAGAGAATATATACAAACAATGGGACATTCAGAGTTGACGCAAGTTCCTGTCGGACTTTTTCCCATCATCCCTTGCACAGAGTTTGTACTGGAAAAGAGGGAGAAACAGAGGCTGAGGGGGCGCAGTGGGTGGTCACCGTGCAGACGTTGGTCAGTGGTTCCTCGGGTCACTCAGGGTCGTTGGCTTTTTCCTTTTCAGAGTTTGATTTTGTTAATACTGACGTTTCTCTTTAAAAGTCATCATGTGACAGACAATCATGTCTCCTCATCACAGCATGTCTCAGGAACCACCCACTTCCTGTATCTGGACCAATCACCTTCCTGTGTTTGCTTTGGTTACTTTCTCGTCACCTTTGATCTGTCACATAAAGCACTTTGTGACGAGAAGATGAATAAGTCAAGAATAGAATCCAGTGGTGACGAGAGGGAAGCACGGACACCAGGGGGATTGTGGGTATTATTGAACGTCTGCTGCGTTGAGCCGGGGGGGGGACGTCGGGGGACTCGGACGGGGGCGGGGCTGAAAAGTGGCTTCTTTCCTCATCATATATATTAACCTGTCTGTGAAAATACAACCCTGTCAGGACCAAGCTGAAGGTGGCGCTCTCCTTCCAGCCACAGACAGGAAGTGACACGTAGCAGCACCCTAGGAGGGCTTGGGAGTTTTCAGGGCGTCCACTTTGGTCTCCAGGTCTGAAATCTAAAAAGAGAAAAAGATCACACGGGATCAGGGTCTTCAGTCCTGACAGTGGTTCTCAACTTCTGGGCTGTGGAACGTTAGGGTTATTTTACTCAAAGTGTCTAAAAACATTTTTTTATTCCCAAAGTTCCCTGCGTGTCTTCCTTGAACTCCTGTGAGTTTCTCAGTGTTGTGTTCAACTAAACAGGACCAGATGACGTCCACTCCTTTGATTGGTGGTGTGGTTGGAATGTTGCCATGTTAAAAATGTGTCCAGCTGGACACGAAACATTTTCATACATTTGATGGTACAGCTGTGGTCCAAACCCACACACCTTCAGGATTCTAACTGTGGTGGAGGGATGTCTAGATGTGTATAAGAGACAGAACTTGTCCTGCTCGGCGTGGGCCAGCTGGAGGTGGGAGAAGGTGGAGGTTCAGGTTTGTCAATCGTGCGTCTGGTTCCAGCTGTTTCACACAGAACTCTTACCTTCCTCTTCAGCAGCTGGACCTCGGCCTGCGTCACCGCGTGTTTGATCTGGAGCTGCAGACGAAGGTCGAGGAGAAAACTTCAGACACCTGAACCGAGCTCACGTAGATAGAAACACAATATTGACCCTGTGGGTGGTGAGTCCACTGGAGGTCCATGTCCACTAGAGGGCCTCCTGAGCCACTAGGTCACCACTGCTGCTAATAATAATAGTAATAATCATTATATATAAAACATGGAGGAGGAGAAACTGTTCATCTCTCTTATCAGGGAAGGATCAGGTCAGAATCCAGCGCCCAAATGAGGACAGCGCCACCTGCAGAGACTGTCACGCTTGGTGTCCACCAACTTCAGGTACTTGAACTGACCTCATTTAAACCAGACACTAGTTGGCGCTACAGTGAACCTCCTCTTTACCTCCTTGAACTTATGGGCCAGCTTCTCTGGGTCCAGCTCCACAGGAGACAACATGTCCTGGTTCTCTGCCAGGTCAAAGACCTCGATGGAGTTTGGAAAGACGGGACTCATCTCCTCGTCCTCGTCCGTGGCGTATTCACCGGTCTGAGCGCAGGAGGGAAGTGGACGGAGATGTTCATAGTTCAGAATCAAAGACAAAGAAAAAAAAAGAGTTTCACTTCAGTGCAGCTGTGGCTCTGACTTACATTTCAAACCCTGAACCTGTCTCACCTGTCAACACGTCTCACCTGTTTAAATCCATCAAAAAGAAAACCACGCCCCCTTCCCTCCACAGACACAAACGCATTAAGTGTTTTTATGGATCCTCACTGTCTCCGTCTCTGACATCAATGTCCTCCGTCTGTCTGAGACAAACAATTCGCTTCCAGCTCCTGCACTGGTTTTTCATTACACAGCTGACATTTAGAGTCGAGTGAAGATTTTATTGAAGGATCACAGGCCGTCGCTAACGTTGATGCCGAATATCTGTGGAAAGACCTGCAGGGGGCGTCGGAGGTGTGGAAAGCTGTTTTTGTCAGATACATTTTAACTTGTTGATAAATTCTACTCATAATAGATGTTAACCTGACAAAACTGACAATCCACACTTTTGTATGGAACAGACAGGAGTGGCAGAAAAGTCCACGATTGTGGTGCAGGGCCCTTTTAGAAGATGTGAGTGAACTGTACAGACAGTATGCTGCGGCGCTCAGTGTGAGACCAATATTTCTGAAACATGGAAGAGGGACTCAGACTGACCACTACCCACATCAACCACGAGATGGAGCAGTAGGACTGGGTTTTGAGTTGAAGCAAATGACCACGTGGTGGCAGTAAATGCGATATTTTGTTGCAGGTTGAAGTACTCACCTCCTCGTCCTCGTCCATGTACTGTTTGTACCTCTGCTCCATCATCTCCCTCTGCCAGCGCTCCTGCTCCAGCGTCTGCTGAATCAGCTGGGCCACCTCACTCTGCTCCCCCGGCTTCTCCCGACCAATCACAAACCTGGAGGAGGGGCAGTGAAGATGAAGGGTGATGAAGATGTCTGGTCCTATTACATCACTTCGTGACAACACCGCCCGGCTGACCTGACTGTCCCTGTGGTGTTACGCAGGACGGAGGCGGCGAAGCTCTGAGTGACTCCGACCAGACTGGTTCCGTCCACTTCCACGATCAGATCGTTCACCTGGATCCTGGAGAACAAGCGACACGTGACCGTGAGGAGAGACGGAAACATCAGATTCAACGTTGACAATCAGCTGACACCTGGTCTCACTGGTTAAAGTACCAGTGATCAAGGCTACCTGCCGTCTCTCTGCGCAGCGCCACCTTCTGTCACTGTCTTCACAAAGATGCCCAGTTTCTCCAGACCCATGTCAGCTCCTGCACCCATGCCGATGATACTGATGCCCAGACCATCGCTGTCTGTGACACACACACACACACACACACACACACACACACACACACACACACACACAGTTAACATCTTCTGTTTTGGTCAAAGGTTGACTGTCGTAGTTCAGAGTCCTGGGGTTGCTAGTTTAAATCCTCCAACAGCACCTTTCTCCAGCTCCACAGGAAACAGGTCCAGCTTCTCCACCCTTTTCTCCAACTCATACTCAGCAGAGGCCGCCATCGGGTCCACGTCGTCATTACGACGGTCGTAGTCTTCGTTAGAGTAGGTGGTGAAGACCTGGGAATCGGACGGAGGAGAGAGAAGAAGGAGGCTGCGTTAGGAAACTTGGACCCACCAAAAGTCCTTCACCCTTCACTCACGCACCACACTCACATACTTCTCTACCGCTCCTCACTGCTTCAGACCAGAGCTACCTTTCTGTGTTTATCTACAACTACCCAGGTGGAAACCAGGATGGAGAAACAATCGCAGCCGAACGCCGTCTTTTAGTTCATGTCACTTGTCCAACAGTAGACGTGGTTGAATGAACCGTTTGTCGTCGCCGGGATTCAAACTCAAACCTTCTTCGCCACTGATGTAAGAATGCATGCACTGTGTAGATGAAGACCCCGGGGTTCCTCCCACACACACACACACACACACACACTCTGTTAAAGGTCACCAGCGTCCATCTTCCCGCTGACCACTTGTGGGTCACATGGTTCCGTTTCCATGGTAACCACAGGCTTGCCCCGCGACGCCCACCCTGACACTTTCTCTCTGTCCCCGTCTGCCAGATATGCTAATGAGATACACACACACACACACACACACACAGAGTCAGGGGGGCGGTGGGGTTTGTTCAACCCTTCCTGTTGTCACGCTTCCTTCCTGTTGAGCAGCACAGAGTTACACACACACACACACACACACACACACACACACACACACAGTGAATCTTTTGTGAGTTCCTCGACCTTGGGGGGTGGGGTGGGGGAGGGGTTCCGGGAAAAGAAGAACATGGTTGAAGAAAGTTCAGTCAACAGCCAATCAGATCGTCTGTTGTCACTGATGCTGCTGGAAATGTTTATGACTCTATTTATAAACAGTTCATAGAACAATATTCAACTTTCCATTGTTTTAGGAAACACACCCACTGCTCCTCCCACTGCTCCTCCCACTGCTCCTCCCACTGCTCCTCCCACTGCTCCTCCTCCCACTACTGCTCAACCATGGTTTCTCCTCAGTGAAGTTCTACCTCAGCTCTGACCCTAACCTGATCAGAGGGAGAGGGTATGGGGTAATCACATGATCGGCCTGAGCTGTGGAGGAGTCAGAGCTCAGACAGGAAGTCAGGTCTGTCAGAGAGGAAGCAGCAGCAGCAACAACACAGGAGCAACAACCGTACCATGTGTGGACAGACAGTGAGGTGGAAGGGTACCATGGTGACTCCACGTCCTTCTCTGGTACAAAGACATGGTCCGAACACCTCATCTCTGAACTTTACTGAGTTGTTGGCAACGATTCATTGAATATTAAAACAGATCAGTTTAATGAGCTGCAGTGCTGCCACCTAGTGACTTTACTTTAATAAATCTGTTTCCATCACCCAAACAAGGTGTGTCCTAAAAACACAATCACTGTGAGGGAGGCTGCTGTGATCCTGCAGGCTGAGCACCGCAGTGAGCAGAAAGGGACATAATCAGATTATGGGATGTTCTGAGATGTTCACAGACAGAGGATGAGATGATCATCCTGATGGATCACCATCTCACACACAGCAGGAAGTGCCGTCCCTGATCTTCACATCAATAACCATCAGCCGTCCCAGCCCTGACTTTACCCAGAATCCTTAGTGGTTTCTGGGAGAGAACAATGTGTGGTTAACGTTCACAAAACTGGATCAGTCCTGGACCAGGGTCTGGTGCAGACCAGGAGAGCCAGGCCACACTGCTGCTGCTGCTGCTGCAGTTGTTTGTTTGTGACCACAGGGAGACACGTCCCTGTGTCCAGGCTCCGTCCAAGCCTCCGAGGTTTGGACTGCAGATATTTTTTGAAAAGGACAGATGGGGAAGAAGTCCATCTGATGTCAACCTGCCACTGAGACCAGGAGTCAGAATTATCAACTAGATTCAAACAACTCAGCAGGACGACTAAAATAACGTCCTCACTGATGGACGACAGGAACAACAAATCAGAGACGGGCCCGATGTCAGCACCAAGAACCGCTCTCTGGGCGTTGGCACTGTGCTGGGTTATAATTTGGCCGTGCTGAGGCAGCAGCTGGCACAGAAGGACCTGACGCTGCTGGGCTTTGGACCTGATCCCACCCGCTCCCACAGAAACCCACAGGTGAGGAGACACCAGGAGACACCAGGAGACACCAGGAGACACCAGGAGAACCATGATCCTACCAATGACTTTTACCTTTCACAGTTCAGGGGTCAGTGTGTTGTTATTACACTAACACACATCAGATTATCATCAGATTATTGTACACACACTGCCCCCTGGTGGTTCTCCGCCTGCCTGGTTACTGACACTGCTGTGTCTGTTACAGACAAACAAAGGTTCAGTCTGTTGGTGTGTTTACCTGTGTGTGTGTGTGTGTGTGTGTGTGTCAAACACACCCTTCCACATTCCAACTGTTTTCACACACAGACATACGTGTGTGTGTGTGTGTGTGTGTGTGTGTGTGTGTGTTGAGTGAAACAACAACCCATAGAAAATAAAAAAGTTTCATTTCAACTCCACCAGTGAATCTTGTTGACAGAAGAACCGTTTGGAACCAGGTCTGAGAGAACACTCCAACATGTCCTAACAGAACCATGAACCTGGAACACAGGACCAGGAACTGTCTCCACACATTGACTCTGACTCCAGTCCAGACCTGTTGATTCCCCCCCTCACCCTCACCCCACCCACTCACCCACTCACACACTCACTCTCACAGTGTCAGCCCTGCAGCCAGCTAACACTGTGCCATGGGCGGTCCATGAACCACGTATTTGCCTGTTTGGTCTAATGTGGAGTCAAACCCAAACACGTTCACAGGTTTCAGCTCCGGAGCTGAGATTTAGATTTTATTATTCTTTGACTTAGACAGACAGACAGACAGACAGACAGGCAGACAGACAGGCAGGCAGACAGACAGGCAGACAGGCAGAGAGACAGAGAGACAGACAGGCAGACAGACAGGCAGAGAGACAGACAGACAGGCAGAGAGACAGACAGACAGACAGACAGACAGGCAGAGAGACAGACAGGCAGGCAGACAGACAGGCAGACAGACAGACAGGTAGACAGACAGACAGACAGACAGGCAGAGAGACAGACAGACAGGCAGACAGACAGGCAGAGAGACAGACAGACAGATATTAATCCCTTGGGAAAATATGGGACTTCAGGGTTTGTTAATTTAAAGTCATAAAGTTTAATATAAACCTTTTTCATTGACTTCCAGCAGCAGTTAAAGACACAGACACAGGTTTTGTCCCTGAACTGAGTCACATGACTGAGACCATGTTTTTACCCACGAGTCCCGTAAAAAATCGTCACCTAGCAATCGGAGCAAGAAGGAGAACAAATGCATCTTGGATTCAGGTCAATACGCGCGTGTGTGTGTGTGTGTGTGTGTGTGTGTGTGTGTGTGTGTGTGTGTGTGTGTGTGTGTGTGTGTGTGTGTGTGTGTGTGTGTGTGTGTGTGTGTGTGTGTGTGTCGGGCTGTTCTGACCTGTTTTCACTGAACATCTCTAAATACCAAGACTCCAGCCCAGAGTCTCTGAGCCCAGAGTTTTCTCTCTGTCGTCGTCACCACTTTTTTCTTTTCCACCTGCAGGATTCTGTTATTCTGAGGCCCGTGGAAACTCCACTGCCACCTACTGGCTAAGGTTAAAGGGTTTAGTTTGGCAACTGATCCAAGAGGCCTGACCTCAGGTCTGACCTCTGTAACAGTTGACTCTCCTCATTACTCCTCATTACTCCTCATTACTCCTCTTACTCCTCACTAACACTTGGATCGACTCAGGACAGGTATCGTTGACAGGTTTCTTCCCCTCATGGACATTAGGAAGAGTTGATCTATGAATAAATGACTTTTAACTCATTTTTCTTCTGTGAGTGGGTGCTGATGTCCACTCCTCTGTCCTCTGTCCTCTGTGAGACATTAAAGGCCGTTAGGGCTTGTAATTAAATGGCTTTGAAAAGGGGAGAACGAGACAGAAACCAAAGTGCAGCCACAGCTGAGATGTTCTCTCCAGATCTGCTCAGGTTTTATCTTCACCTCCGATCTGAACCTTTCACCTCCCGTCACTGCTCCTCATCAGATCATGTGACCCTGCGGTGATGAAACAGGAAGTGAAGCCTGACAAGAGTTTCAGAGCTCCCTCACAGACGACCAGGCGGTCTGGTCGACTGTCTGTATATTCTGCTGCAGCACAGACAGCCACAGACCTGGTGAAAAGAAAAATCCACACAAATGAGAACTTTGGTCCTGACGCCCAGTGGACGCCACAAAAACCACAGGAAGTGAGGGCTGGGGCGTGGCCGTGACTTCCTGTCGTGATCCACTGATCAGAGACGTTAAAACTTCCTACTTCACTGTCAGCAGTGACGCCAGGCAGGAATCAAACTACCGCCCTCCCCACACTGCTCACTCAGGAAGTACAGCGTGAACGACAACTGGAACCTTTCACTGTGAGCTGACTGACCCAAACAAGGAGCAGGAGAGGAGAAGATGAGGAGGAGAAGATGAGGAGGAGAAGATGAGGAGGAGAAGATGAGGAGGAGAAGATGAGGAGGAGAAGATGAGGAGAGGAGGAGGAGGAGGAGGAGAAGATGAGGAGGAGAGGAGGAGGTGTGTGTGTGTGCACGCACACACACGCACACACACGCACACACACACACTGAGAGTCTGCTGTTGTGAATGAAGGTGTCAATGTCAGGTCACATGATCACCCTGACTTCCTGTATCTGTGACCTGTGACAGGATCAAGAGCCCACTCACCGTGATTGGCTGGGTGCTGAATCGGATCTTCCTATTGGCCGGTGCAGGCTCCTCCTCCTCGGGGAGTCCAGGGATCTCAGAGCTACTGGTCTCTGGCTGATACTCTTCCTCCTCCTCCTCCTCCTCCTCCTCATCGTCCAGTTGACTCCCCCCAGAGTCCTCCTCCCCTAGTCCACTGTAGGCACTGATGTCCACCAGGTCGCCCTCGGAGTAGTCCTCCTTCCTGGAGCCCTCGTCTTCATCGTTCTCCTCCTCCTCCTCCTTCTCCTCAGGGGAAGAAGAAGATCCAGGATGGTCCTTCTCTCCATTTTCCAAAGACACATGATTTTCTGCCAACACTTCCCGAGCTGCAGCGTCAGAGTGCTGTTCAACCCGCGGCTCCTGGACCGGACCATCTGCCGTGTTTGAACCTCTGGCCTCAGTCTCTACCGGCCGAACGTCCGACTCTGTGACGGTGGGAGAGGACGAGGAGGAGTGGACAGAGTTGGACAGGTGGTCCCCGGCCAGACGCTCCGACTCCTCACTAGGCGCCTCCTCCTCCTGCTCTGAACCAGGATCTTCAGGAAGCTTCTCTGCGTTGTCCTTGGCTGCAACCTCACCAGGAGGTAAGACCTAGAGTAGGAGAGAGAGACAGAGAAGAAGAGTGAGGTAAGACGGAAGGGTTCTTCTCCTCTCCTTCGTCCACTGACAGTCAGCGGCCCCCACCTTCCTGCTGATGGCCTCAGTCCTGGGCGGAGGTTTGGGCTTCGGTGCCAGGGCAGGACCCGACCGACGTCTGGGGAGGTAGAGGTTGTTCTGCACGTCACCTTTCTCAAACGCAGCACTGAGTTGGCTCACAGTAGGGCTCACGGCCTCGCCCGGCCCGGCTGCGTTTACGGGAAGGTGAGCCAGACCCGGGGCGGGCGCCGGAGCCGGGGGCTCGTCCAGCCGGTCCAGAGCTTCAGTGGAGCCGTTGAAGCGGGCCACTACATCCAGGCGGCCGTCCTGGAAACCCGAGGCCCGCTCCTTCTTCAGCAGGATCCTGTTGGTGGCCGCCTGCTTCTCCTGGAGGAGGTGGGAAACTGGGTCACTTCAGAGTCACCTCCAGAAAACAGGTCAAGGCAGAGAGAACGTTCTGACCTGCAGGGTGCGCTGCTCAAAGATCCTCCTGGTCTCCTGCAGCTTGGAGAAACCCTTGGAGGAGCAGCCCCCGTCCCCTGCAGTGGTCTTGGTGTCAAACCTGTTGACTCTCTCCGACACCGTCCCCCCCAGCTTCAGCAGAGCACTGTGGTCCACGTTCTCGTTCAGACTGGACACCCGGGGCAGAGACAGTTTGATGTCCTGCTCTTTATCTGCCACAAACAACAACAATAACAAGACTGAACACCACACAACTCCGCCTCCGTCACTACAGGGCAGAGTCACATGACTTCACTAGTTGTCAATTTAAAGATCCATCACCTGGAGCACCTGACTGGTTCTTTCATCTTACCGATCATTTTGGCGCCGTCCTCCTCGTCACCAGGCGACTGCATTTGCATGAACATGTTCTTGATGCGATGAACGTTGGATCCGTATCTTCGGCCCCGCAGGTTCGGCCGTGGCAGCAGAGCGGGCTTCGAGGACGGCCCGGCACCTCCATTGGGGGCGCTGTTGAGGTGGTCGGTGGCCTTCTTC
>JAFBJS010037659.1:165081-242745 GCA_016785265.1 Paraplagusia blochii | reverse complement strand
GTGTGTGGTTCCAGCAGGTTGAACTGTGGTGACTAATGGAGGTCAAGCTGGAGAACTTCTAGGAGACACAGAGACAAAGAGGTGGAGAACCCATGGGTGCAGCAACAGGAAAAACAGAGGGTCTTGAAGGCAGCACAGGGGGTGTGGGTGTGTGGGTGGAGCAGGTCCTGGAACAGGGCGAGATAAGAAGAGGATTCTGGGAAAACAGGGTGAGTCTCTTTGGAGAGTACTGTAGATGTTGGTAGTGGGTCAGGTACTGACCAGGACTGGAAGACCAGACCAGACCAGACCAGACCAAGAAACTCAGACTAATTCAGGAAGTGAGGTAACACTGAGCAGAGTTTCTAGAACCTTCTTCAGAAAACATCTAACCCAACCCTGTGGTCAGTCTCCTCTGACAAACCAACTCTGCTGCTCAGCGGTCGACACAGCGGCCGCACAACGAAGGGGAGAGGGTTGGAGACCTGTCACTAATCTAATCAGGTTGGAACAAACAAAGAACCGACTGAAGCAGATCAGCAGAACACACACACACACACACACGCACACGCACACGCACACGCGCACACACGCACACACGCACACACACACACACACACACACACACACACACACCACACACACACACACACACACACACACACACACACACACACACACACACACACACACACACACACACACACACACACACACACACACACACACACACACACACTGACTGAACGATCAGTCAAACTCAAAAGTCAGATCAGAGACTTAAAAAAGTGAGTCAAATCTTCTATAAATGTCGTCTCAGGTCCTTGACACCAACACCAAGGCAGTGTTGAAGCGAGGACAGGGTTCACCTGTTGGACCAGGAGTAAGAAGTGAGTGAGACTGTGATTCTACAATGTTCTGACCCTCAGACGTCACCATCCCCACATTCCTGCGTCCGAGGACAGACAGTCGGTCGGTCGGTCACTGCTGCTGGTTCTACAGAGAAGGACGCAGTGGGCGGGGCCTGCACCTCCACAGAGACAGAGATGAGAGTCTCTGGTGACGACCCGTGTGTGTGTGTGAGAGACACCAGTGGTGAGTCACCCTGTGATGTGCGTCAGTGTCTACACTTCAATCATGTCGACGTCCACACTGATTCACATCATCATCATCATCATCACTATCTTCATCCACCTGTTGAGTCCAGTTTTCTCAGCTTCTTGTCCTCATGTCCTCATGTCGTCTCCACAGTTTCCATCTTTTGTCCATTAGTCCATTAGCCATAATTGACCCTGTTCATTGGAATGATAACAATAATGATAAGAACTGAACTATATTAACCCTTCCATCACCAGGACTCCACCTCAGTGTTACTGTTACTGCTGCTGCCCAGTGGGTGAGGAATGTGGGCGGGGCAACAGTGGAGTCCGTTGAAGTCAGAGACAGATGTTGGACAATGTCCAGAACCAGACACACTGTGGTTTGACTGAAGGAATAAGTAGATTATTGTTATGGACCCCCCCCGTCCCGCCCTCCTACTACAGAACCTGTTCACGACCATGAACATCAAACACTTCTTTTTTTAATAATAATATTTGTCCATTGTTTATGTGAAAATATATATATTTTAGGTTATGGATCTTCTGCCACGCCCTCTAGTGGACAACGTGTTCAGTTGGTTGGATGGGTGCGTCTTCTACCCCCCCGGCCCCTCCCAACACATTCCTTCCACTATTTTCACCCACTGATCACTGGGTCTGAACATCAGGAAACAGGAAGTAGCCAGGTCTCTTCCTGTCTCGTCCAATCAGAGCGATGATGATGATGAGGGAGTAAAGAAGTTCTTCCAAAAAAGTAGAAATCAGTCAAAGTTCTGACCTCAACAACAACAACAACAGTAGTTTTCCACTGGAGGTGAAGGAAAGACCACAGACACCAGGAGAGAGAAACCAGAGCGGAGTCACACTGACAACCACAGACAATGTCAAGACCAGGTGGACCCTCAGACCAGACCATGGTCCACAGGAAACAGGGTTCATTGTGACCCGTGTGGGCGGGGCCTGGGGGAGGGTTTATCAGCTCCATGTCCTGAGGTCTGTGGACTTTGATAAGAGTCAAATGTCTGAGTCTCAAAGGAACGACAACAACTTCTGGACTGAAGAGACAAAAATTTCAAACAAACAGAATTCATTCCCCGGAGTCTCAACGTTCACAGCCAGGATTCCTCCACCTCAACAACCAAGAACGTCTGACATGCTGCTGCAGCAAAGGTCACGAGTCCTCACTTCCTCTGTTGACGGCATGTGAGACAATCAGAGAAGAAGAAGAAGAAGAAGTGATTTCAACTCCCTGGAAACAGAAACACTGCAGAGAACAAACCACTGTAGGAGCTGCTGCCCCCTAGTGACCGGAGCCACTGCAGAGCGTGTCAATAAAGTCAATGTCAACCTGAGGTGAATGACTCTGTTGCCACGGTGACACTGTGTAACACTACACCTGTGACACTACAGTCAGATCATGACACAACCAACTCAACAACACAAACGTTGATCTAACACTGGTGTTGTTAAACCTGTGGTTCGTGTCTCCATACACAGACCTGGAGGAACCAGTTGAACCTGGTTTCTGTGGATGTTTCCATGTGAATGACACTGGTATCAAACCAGTTTGACTGAAGCTGAGGATTCTGATTACATTGATTAGCCAATGAAGCGGAGCGTCGACTGTGATGTCATCAGTGCGTAGCACACTGTAGACTTGTGAGTTTGTTCTTCGAGCCTTTGACTAAATATTGGGATTATAATCCAGCGTAGCAGGAGGAGGAAGGTTTACTAGGATTATTAAGGTGTCGCCAATCAACAGCAGGACACATGATTACGTGTGTTGGTTAAAATCCCGACTGGACAGTCTGGAGCTAAACACCAGCCAATCAGCTGCTCAGGTCAACAGGCTCCTCCAACACGTCCCTCCCTCACCTCCCTGACCAGACTCTGTTCTACCGTCTGACTCCTGACTCCTCTGAAAGCCACGCCCACATTTCTTCCTCATTGGCTCATTGACACTGTGAAGCCACGCCCCTTAAGGTTTGCATAAATCAGGGATGACAATTTTTAGTGTCAGAGTCCATGAAAACAAAGACGTTGAGATTGGTGAAGGGAGAGAACGTAGAGAGAACGTCATGGTGTCCTGTTTCCCAGGTACAGACCACAGAACTGCCCCGAGGAACTGCACCAGTGGGGGCAGAGGGGAGTGGGCGGGTAAATATGCAGCTCTCAGAGTTCACGGAGACTGTTACGACAGATCGTGTTGCACAAACATGTCAGTCTCCAACAATCTTGATCTCTGAGCCGCGAAGCTGAGGAGGCTGTGAGGCCCGGTCGCAAGAACCGGGTCAGAAGAACCAGAATGAGCTGCTGAAGGGACTCCACCACCAAGACAACACCAGAGGATCCAAGAGGACAGAGAGTCAACGACCAGTGGAGGTCACATTAGCGAGAACATCCATGGATCAGTCACAGCCTCCTCTTGAGGTCCAGAAAATAACAACAGGAGCCAAGAAGCCTCTTCTTCTGAAGGTGGAACTTCTCACTTTGTCTTACAACGTGACGTAAATCCAACCACAGTGATTCCAGTAACTGTTGTTACATTAGAATGAACACAAGGAGGCGTTCTCTCTTCCTGTCTGTCTCATCGTCTGATGTTTCGTCCAATAACCTGGTTCTTTACCTCCACCCCTGCTTCACAGACAGGCAGACAGACAGACAGGCAGGCAGGCAGACAGACAGACAGGCAGACAAACAGACAGACAGACAGACAGGCAGGCAGGCAGGCAGGCAGACAGGCAGACAAACAGACAGACAGACAGACAGGCAGGCAGACAGACAGGAGCAGCTGATGAACGTGTCTGAATCCCACAGACCTTCATCTTCCTGCTCTCCATGATGACACGGAAACCTGCTGAAGTCCAACTCCAACTCCATCACCAACACTCGTGATTATCAATAATAACCAATCATTACAACTACTGGTGACTCTGACGTCACAACAACCTGGGCTCCAACTAACAACTACCTTTGATTCTTTACGGTTATTCGACTAATCGCTGGGTGTCGTTACATTAAGGAGCAGGAGGTCAAGATGTTCACAACAGGTGGAGCTGATGGAGGTGGTTCCAGTCTGTCCGACTGATGACAACAACAATAATCACAACGTTCACCTGAGACTCCGTGAGGACAACAGTGAGGACAACAGCAGAGACAGCGAGGACGTCGACGCCTCGGGTTCGAACAGAAACTTCAGAGACACCGTCCAACTGGACACCTGAGCAGATAAAGTGACGAAGATGAAGCTGCTTCTCCAACTCGGACTGTTCTATCAGCTCCAACACTGTGGTTTCAGGAGAAGATTGAATCCAACTTGACTTGGAGGGAAAAGCCTCGGTGCTGCGTTCACGGAGCTTCTCTAGGGGTTCACACACGGAACCATCACTAACCTTCGTCTCTGCGCCGCTGACGAATGTTCTGGAGCTGCGCAGGAACCGGGATCCGGGAACCAACTTTCGGCCGAGTTCGAAGCTGAAGTCCTGGGTTTAATTGGACCAAAGAGTCGGAGTCCGACGGCGCTCGGGTCACCCGCTGAGTGGAGCTGAGGCGGTGATATGGATGGGCGGGGTCGCTGACGTCACGCGGAGACATTTACCGTAACCACTGTAAAGAAGGCGACTTCAAAAAAGTACAGAGCTGAGTTCAGGGAGATCGTTCCACCAACATGTCAGATGACTTTAAACTCTGGAGAAACAACGAACCCAAGAACCAAGGAACAACAATCGATTCAGTTCTATAATCGAGAGCCTTATCGAGAACCTACCCGATTCCACAGGATGGGAATCATGAACTCTGTTGAATGAAGGAGAAGCATCAGTGTGTGGACCACACAGCTGCAGATGACATGAAGGACAGGACTTCCAACCTACAAACCTCCACCAGTGGAAACTGATCCCAAAATCAACGTCCACTGACAACCAGCTCTTCTTCATGAAGACATGGTGAAGACATTTTCAAACCCAGAGTCTGAGCTGCAGCTGTGAGTCCAGAGGACAAACTAGGACAATATGATCCCAGTTATTTCTGTAAATGAACATAAGGCCCAGCAGGTGAGACAGACAGACAGACAGACAGACAGACAGACAGACAGACAGAGGTGTTGATTGGACAGGGAGGTGAGTGTCTGTTGGAGGGCGACTGGTTCAACCTATAATTATGTCAATCACAGTATTGACTCAGTGGAGACAAGACAGTTGGACAAGGAGAGCAGAGATGAGAAGCTCAGGTTTGGACCATGTGGACACACAGAGACGTGAAGGGGCGGAGCTCCTGCTGCAGTCGCTGTGAAGTCATTTATTAAATAACAGTGAAACAGATAAGGTTGGACATCAGAGTCAGAGGAAGAGGTTTTTAAAAAGTCAATAAAAGTCCAGAGTCTGGACTGGAAAGACAACAACATGGACCAGAACACTGAGTCATTGTTATGGTTGAGAAGCTCGTCCTCCTGATCAGAACCAGGTGAAGAGTTGAAATGGTTCACACCAGAAAGTGTACAACCTGTGGCTCCCGACCCTCACAGGGCTGATCTTTGTTTACATATTATTTTGTGATCGTCCATCTCTCCGACACGGGGAGAACAGCGCCACCTACAACGTCCACGGTCACTTACAGTCATTGGTGTTTTTACAAAAATCAACTTTGATCCAAATTCAACCGAAAGCAAAACACAACATGGCACCGTCTTCTACATCCTAGGCCATTCATGAACATACAATACACAGGTAGGGGGCGCTGTGCTGACACAGGTGCTGGAGGGAACTCTCCTCCAGCCGTACCTTTGGTACAAAGACGGACAAACCAGAAATTCCTTCATTGGTGAAACTGGATCCACTCTAAGTCTGTTCCCTCTACAACAGGAACGTGTCACCTGATCCACAGGACACGCCCCCTCCTGCTGATCAGGTCATGTGACCCTGAACAGCAGCAGCGACTACAGATTGTTAAAGTTTATCACTTCATATCATTCAAAAACAAAAAAGTCTGAAGAAATAAACGGCGTGTCCTTCCACTCACAGCAGGTATGAGCAAACCTATGGCCCGAGGGCCAGCAGCAGCCCACTGGGGCTTGAAAACTTAGATATATATTCACCTTTCCCCTGCAATGCCTGCATTTACCCAATAGATGGCTATCCATCTGTTCCTGACCCGCTGTGCAATATTCTAGGTCCCTGTATGGGCCCTGGGCCATAGTTTGCCCACAACTGTCCTATTGACAGGATAGAATCTACACACAGACAGAGACTAGACCAGTATAGAAGACATACAACAGTGTGTCTGTGAGGGGACGGTGGGGTCTCCGTCCACACTACAGCAGATGTGACTGTGTGTAGATCTGGTCTTTTGCTGCCCCCACAGGCCAGTGTTATAACAACAGGGCAGGGAGTCACTTCCATCAGTCACAGATTTTATTTTTTTTTAACATTTCATGCATCTACAAAAATGTTGGGTTTTTACAGTCGTCCAGAGCAGTGACTGAGATTCTTTCCTTCTTCTTCCAATGTATCATTAATAACAATAATTAAAAGTTATTTACACTTTAAAATTAGAGCTGAGGACAGAGAAGAGACGTCGTCTCACTTCTCATATGTATATGTTTATATGAACTGATCATAATTATATATAAAATTAAACTGAACAAAGGACCAACACACACAGACTGATCAATGTTTCTAATGATTGGTTGGTTTTTTCCCCCAAACTCTGCTAAAATAAAACAACAGGGATAAAAAAAAAAAAAACACCACACACCTGCAGCCGGCTGTTTCCCACCTGCACTACACAGTACCAGGTCAGTACCAGGTCAGTACCGGGTCAGTACCGGGTCAGTACCGGGTCAGTACCAGGTCAGTACTGGGCCTGTGACGGGGCAGATCACAGTATCTGAGTGGGTGGATCAGTGTAAGAACACATGACTGCCCTGTGAGGGGACGTCATAAAACCCTGTTGTTTACTGAAGAGGACACAGCAGCAGATCTGGACCTGGACCTGGACCTGGACCGTCTGCTGTAGTGGTGGTTCTAGGGTCAGGAGGTTTAAGCACAGTGTAGAACCGTCTGTGGAAAACCAAAGGTGGAGAATGTGAACGACTGGATCTTGGTCTGCAGGAGGGAAGACGATGGACGATGGAGCGAGGACTCCTGGGACAGACAAGGAGGAGGAGAAGAAGAAGAAGATGAACCAACACCAGGAAGATTGGACTGGGAACATCAACAGACTGATGGGGGGACATATTGACCACTGATCAGGAGAGGAGATCATGCGATATTGTCCCCCTCCACCCACCGTGCTGCTCCGTCACATTGTTCTCCCGTACTGGATGCCGGTCTTGGAAGCGATGTTGGACCAGGGTAACAGAGCCCGCAGCAGCGACTGGGCCTGACGGTACAACCTCTGTGGGATGGAGCAGGGGCTCAGGCTGGCCAGGGTGGAGCCGATGTGCTGGATGTAGTCAGTGATGGACGAGGAGTTAAGAAAGACACTGACCCATGGGTGCGGACACAGAGGTCCAGAAGACAAAACAACAGCAGTGGAAGGATATAAGATGGTCCAGGGGGGGTGGCCCCCGTTGATGTAGAGGACGTAGGTGAAGCCGTCTTTGAGGACCCCTCGGATGGAGTAGTAGTAGGGTAAGTAGTGGTGCTGCCTGAAGTCCCTGTTCTCATAGAAGCTGATGGCAGTGGTGTTGGTGGTGAGGACGTGCAGGTAGATGGCCTTACAGTGGTCCTGGGCCACGGTGGAGATGTGCTCCTTCAGACTGTCCAGCAGCAGGGAGCCTGAGAAGAACCAGAGGGAGAACTGTGGTCAGGGTTTCCTCCTCCTCCACCCGTGGTCTGCTATCAAGCACTGACCAACTGTACTTCTCAGTCAGACCTTCTCACCTATGCCATGTTTCCTGAACTCCTTGACCACGCCCAGGCTGAGGATGTAGGCCACCTGTGTGTCCACGGGGAAACTGGAGGCCAGGATGTCTCCATCCTGAGACACACAACAGACAGACAGACAGACAGGTTAACACACAGGTTCAGACCAGACTGGTCAGAAGCCAGAGGAGCTGCTCCGTCCTCCGTCCTCTGTCCCCCAGTCAAATCAACCACAGGGCAGGAAAATTCTTTCATGGAAAAATAAGAAAAGTTCTCCAGGGAAATTAAGCTGCGACACCAGACGTTCCCCTGACGATGACGATAACAATGAAATCAAGTTCAGTCTTAAACCTGAACCTGGTCCAATTATCAGGATCAAAACGTCACCGACTGACTGTAGGACTGGGTTCTCAACCCGTGGGTTCACACCTCTTTGTGCACTTTGGTCCGACTTTTGATCTCAGCCACAATCATCCCCACGATGCCTCCCCTGAAGGTGGCGGCGAGGGAGAAGAACTTCTTGTTGGAGGTGATGTCCTGATACCATGAGTCCGGGTACCTGGAGACAAAGGAGCGAGACATGTACGTGAAGAAAGACACGGTGAGGAAATGTCCACCCGTGTAACATCAACACACTGTTTCATCTACACCTTTACGACAACAGTAGGCAATTGGACCCTAAACCATGTGACTGTGAGGTGAGGTGGACCACGGCTCTTACTCGATTGGAAACCAATCTCCACACAGCAGCTTGACCTTCTCTATGTCATCATGGCAGAGGAAGCGGAGCTGGACTTCACTGAGGGCTGTGGGCGGCACCACGTCACTCATTCACACCTGTGGGACGACAAACAGTGGCTCAGTGTCACGGTCGTGAGACGGCACCACGACCAGGCAGGTCAGACACCGGTGTCGTCCAGGGCTCGAAAAAAAAAACACTCTTCTCAAGGGAACATATTAGATAATATTAAGAATATACACATATACATATATACACACATATACACACACATATATATGTATACTCATATATAAACACACACACACACTAACACACAATGGTCTATAGGTGTCCGGTTCTCCCAGACCTGAACCAGTCCGACCTGAGTTTCTAACACATTGTTGTCCAGCAGGTTCCCTGTTTGTCCCTTTGTGTCAGTAACAAATGTCCTTTGGACAAAGTCAAACCGAGTCTCACAGTAACGACCGTCGTCACATCTTTCCTACAGAGACGGAACCGAAGGTCCACGGGCGAGAGAAGACACCTGGTCCAGAGCTGAGAGACTCCTGGTCCAAACAACGAGACACACGATGACGTCATCGACACCGACACATGAGGACATATGGACAGGGAGTCAAAGAGTCAGTCGGAGGTCCAGTGTCGTCCAGCAGCTGTTGGACCTCATCCTCATCCTCATCATCATCATCATCATCGTCGTCGTCAAACACGTCTCAGAAAAACACGTCTCAATCGACGGGATCGAACCAGAGCCGCTCGGACTCACCACCGGACTCACCACCGACATCAACGCACTGGACCCCGGTCAACAAAGCTGAAACGACCGACCAACCGCCGCGAGCTAACGGCGGCGGCTAACGGCTACAGGGCTGAGCTAACGCACCTCGTATGAACGGTCGAACCGGAGGGAAGTTGGATCGTCGCTCGGTCCCGGTTCCGGTTCGTCGGCGGCTCGAGTCACTCCTGCGGCATGGTGGAAACACACAGGCTCATTCCCGCCGAATCATCAGCGTCTCTCCGCCAGGATGTGGTGAATTCCTACGCTCGGAAACAGCTGGATGTTTTCTTCCTGTTTGTGGCCGCTGCCAAGCACTGCGTCACGGCGCCGCTTCTTCGACGGGCAGAGAGGGCGCGAGATATCCACAGCGTGAGAGTGTTACCACCATCTAGTGGTTGAGAGTGTAAACGACACATTATTTCCGTGAATGGAAAACAGAAAAACCAACAGGATTTATTAGTGACAGCGGCAACATTTACCAACGACAGTAAATATAATTATTAAAATGTCAACAGTAGCTGTGTCTACCTATAGAGGGTCTACGAGGACAGGGGCCATTTCCTGTTTCTTGTTTCTTTTCTATAAATGTTTGTAAAGTGCCTTGGGAGAACACACATAAAGTTAGTTACAAGTTACTCTTCAGAATGAACAGATCCTGTTCTCCCAGCCATAACTCATTAATCTTAATCCCACAGTGGTATCTCCTGTGGATTGTTCTTAATCTAAGACTGTCGTGCTTTGATGACGTGATTTGCCTTGGAACCTCTGAATTCCATTCCATTCCCTGGACCCATAGATGGTGGTGGACTGAGGTCAGGAGGTCCAGGTCCAGGTCCAGGTCCAGGTCCAGGGCCCTGGGTGATGTGACTGTGTGCCTTTTCTCCAGCCTGTAGATAACAGTCCAGACCTGTGGACACTGCATCCAGACCAAAATAACCTTTAACTTGACTTTGGGATTAATTATTGATGAGGCCAAATCATCGGTGTTGTTTCATTAGGGGAGAAAAGACAACGATGACAGTCCAGGGACAGGGACTTCTGTCTCCTAGAGACACCTGTCTTTGGAACAAAGCTACAACAAAGGATTATGAAAATGATGCATTTGTTGAAGTTGAAGAAAAGATGTTCACGTGATTCCAGATATAATAGAGCAGAACGTTCCTCACCAACGTGACCTGAAGTCAACTTTATCTCCTGTGGTCATGTGACCTTGGCAGCACCTGTCAATCTTCTCACTTTGAAACTCAGACTCTGAAGTGACAGTCATAATATCACATCTCTCTGTCACCACCTGTTGGTCAGGACGGGACAATGATTTGTGAAATCATTGACTCAAATCACAGGACAACCGGCTCAGAATGGACATTAAAAATCACTTCTGTATTTCTTCAGATTGGACTTCATACTGTGTAGCAGAACAAGAAGGTTGCTGGTTCACTTTCTGGTTCACTTCTTTACTGGTCAGACTCCCCCATTACACCCCCACCCTCCTCCACCCTCTTCACTCCTCCCCCGTCACATGAAGTGACAGGTGAATAAAAACCTTGTGGACGATTTCAGCCTCTGCTCTCAAACGCCTCAGGAACACAGTGACCTGAGTGTCTTCTACTGACCGTGCTGCTGTCCACATCCGCAGGAGCCACAGGAACCACCCTCACAGGTACTGTGTCTGACACTGTGTGTGTGTGTGGTACTGGATCTGGTACTGGATCTGGTACTGGAAGAAAAATCTCAGCATCACCTTGAAATGACCAACAGAACAACAACAAGTTGATCAAACGCTGCAGTGTCGTCCACCACTGGTCCACAGCTGATGGTCAGTGTGTTTTCTGACTCCTGGTCGTTTTTGTCCAGGACTTTGTTTCTTTTCTGTGAGATGAAGTGAAAACTGAGCCGAGTTCCTTCGTGTCTCCAGACTTTAGTCTGGTACCGGAGCGGAGTTAAACATTAGACACTGACTGGTCAGGGAACCATGTGATTTTCAAACATGACCTTAATGATTGGTCAGAAACAACGTCGACTTCTGCAGAAAAGTTCAACCTCAGGAACCAGACACAGCATTTTTTTTTTTATTCTCATCCTAGAATCAGGACCAGAACAAACGGTTGATAAGATGGACGGGCTTTGAACACAACACTGTTGGTTGAAATCCCACAAGGCCATTGAGCAAGGCAGAGTCCCAGGGTTCCGCCTTCATGGCCGTCCTCTCTGCTCTGTGAAGTAGAGCCGGTCACAGAACCACAGGGTTGTGGGTTCAACTCCCGTCTGTCGCAGATCAACACCAGGTCAAAGACCTGACACAGAGAAAACAAACGTCGCCACAGACGCAGGTGTTGCGGCGGCGCCCGCTCCCACGGCCGCAACGTGATCTGCACGTCTACGTCACCTCTTCAAAAGAGGTGGATTAGGGTCAAATTAGGAGTGGGGAGATGGTGTGTACAACCCGTGGCTCCTTCATTGGTTTGGATTAATAATCTGTTTTCTGACTCTTTAATTTCTCAGATATTGTGAAACAATCGTCAACTATAAGTGGACTTTGGGATGCGTGAGTTCTTCTCTCTGGGTCTGGGTCTGGTTCTGACCCTGCTCCACCCGTCCTCCCCCCTGCTGCTCGGTGCATTCAACATCAAGTCTTACGGAGACAAGAAAGCCTCCAACGGCACCATCATGGACCTCATCAGTCAGGTGGGGGCGCCACGTTGATCAGTTTATTAAACTCTTCAGTGGCCACTAGATGGTGCTGGGTTCTGGTCAGTAGGAATCTGCCAGGAATTCATTATAAAATGTAGGAGATCCAATAAAGTTGAAAACCCACTACTGTCTAAAGTGGGGAGGGGCAAACTATGGCCTGGGGGCCCAGGTGTGGCCCCTCCAGCCTCATAACGTGGTCCAACAAACTGTTCCAAATGATTCATTTATTTTATCATGACACTGATAAGAAGGTCATTAAACTTCTGTCTATTCCCCTGCATTACCTGCATTTACCTGTAGGCGGCGTATCAAAAGACTAAAAGTATTTCAGCCTTTGTTGTGCGGTATGATGTTTAGCTCACACTAAGGTCCACATCTTTCTGCTCACGACGCGGTCCCTAACGTGGACCGATTGTCCTCAATTGGACTAAACAGGAAGTAGAAAAACTCACGGACAGAATCTTCTCTCCCCCAGATCGTCCACCGTTATGACATCATCCTGGTCCAGGAAGTCAGAGACAGCGACCTGTCTGCGACCAAGAAGCTCCTGGAGCGAGTCAACAAGTCAGAACCCAGAACCACACACTCACAGACAGGAAACACAACAAGATGGAAGTCTTAATCCCTGTGTGTGTGTGTGTGTGTGTGTGGGGGGGGGGGGCAGCAGAGGGTCTCCTCAGTTCAGGTACAACCACATTGTGAGTCAACCCCTGGGTCGCAGCTCCTACAAGGAGAGATATCTGTTCCTCTACAGGTGAATAAACCAGCAACTCACCAGTAGGTGTCACCAGGTGAACTTTGTTGGTGCAGTCAGTGCTGACTTCTTCTCCGTCCTCCCAGAGAGGACACGGTGTCCGTGGTCCAGAGTTATCACTATGACGACGGCTGTGAGCCCTGTGGGACGGACACCTTCATCCGGGAGCCGTTCGTGGTCATGTTCTCCTCCAACCGCTCAGGTGGGGTCGGGTCGGGTCGGGTCGGGTCGGGTCCACTACATCCACCTCCTAGTTCATCATGGTTTCTGAACCACGCCCTTCCATCTGTCCGTTGGTCCTTTCGAGGGCCCTCGGTCCACCAGTTAGGCCTCTCTTCTCTTCTTCTCTGCAGCCGTGAAGAACTTTGTTCTGATCCCTCAGCACACCTCTCCAGACTTCGCCCTGGAGGAAACAGACGCGCTCTACGACGTGGTGCAGGACGTCCGTTCCCGTTGGAACACCAACGTGAGCGCCCTCTTGTGGATGCCACAGTGACTTTCCGCTCAGAGGAAACATCTCAGCTCCAACTCTGTGATGTCTTTCTCCAGGACCTGGTTCTTCTGGGCGACTTCAACACCGACTGTAACTACGTCTCCGGCTCCGACTGGGAGAAGATCCGACTCTTCACTGACAAGAGCTTCCACTGGCTGATCAACGACGAGGCCGACACCACCGTGTCACACACTCACTGCGCTTACGACAGGTGTGTGTGTGTGTGTGTGTGTGTGATGGACAGCACAGCCAAACCCAAAGGTTCTGTACCATCGACTTGACACCTGGTCCATGAACCACAGTGACCTCCAGTGGTGAAAAGTGAATCAGAGCTGTTGTGTGGAGTTTTCCAGTGAACAGCTCCCCCTAGTGACCGTTCTCTGATGACTCTGCAGGATCGTGGTCACTGATGACATGATGAGGGCGGTGGTGACCAACAGTACTGCAGTCTATGACTACATGGTGGAGCTGGGCCTGAGCCTCAGTCTGGTAAAGACACACAAACCTGTGACCAGTTTCTTCAGTTCTGACTTGATTAGAAACCTTCTTCTCCCTCCATGTCCAGGCCTTGGCCGTCAGCGACCATTTCCCTGTGGAGGTGAAGCTGATTGGTTGAACTGACACAGTCTGGAGCAACAGCTACAAAAAGCTCCCATTTATCCAAAGTGTCCAGAAATAAACTGTAGAAAAAGCAATAAATCACATTGTCCCTGCAACGAGTCTTTAATGAAGTCTTTAATGTCGTTGATTCCAACCTGGCTGAGAAGGAACATGGAAACGTTGAAGACACACTTTAGTCCTCAGACCAGACTCATTTCATGGTTTTTCTCCTACAAACAAGTGAAAACAAGGACATTTTTTTACATTTGTTTGTGTTGTTGAAGACTCTGAGATTCTGAAGGTCCAGGTTGACCTTCTGAGGAACTCCCTGATCAAACAGAGCTTCAGCTGGACCTTCTTCTTGAAGGGAAGTTAGAATACAGACTATGATGAGTGTGAGGCTGGAGGGTGAATAAAGTCTTATCTGTCTCCATCCATGACCTGCTGACGGCCGACAGTAGACCAGACACCGAGGACGACGTGTGGACGTGGACCCTCGTCTTCTCCCTCAGTTTCAGCCCTTTCTCTTCTTCAGCATCTCCAGGTACATACGCAGGGACTTCTGGATGGAGTCTTTGGTGATGAAGCTGACAAAGTTCTGGATGTCGGACTCTCTGTTGGAGATCAGCTTGTCGATGGTCGTCTTCCTCATCATGGACTTGGACAGCTGCCTGGCGTGGTCTGCAAAGGAGGAGGAGGAGACGTTGATCCCGTCACTAACATCTAACCAATATTGTCCAGCTCTGTCCAAACATGTCCCCGAGAAGACAGAGTCATACACAGAGCTGCGGTGCTGCCCCCTAGTGACTGTTGTAAACAGGCATTTTCCCCAAAACAGGATTTAAGGAACATCTCTTTGTCCAAAACCCAGGAATTCTACCTGGAATAGACAACCACTTGGTCAAGGTCTGTGTGGCTGTGGGGAGGACCTGGTCTTCAGGTACCAGCTGGTCCACCATTCCTATCCTCAGGGCCTCTGACGGACTGTAGAGCAGGCCCAGCTCCAGACCCATCTCAGCGTGGCGATGACCCACCGTGTTGACCAGTGTGTCCTTGAACCTGTGGTCAGCAGGACAGCAGCTCTGACTGGGTTTGTTCTGAACCACAGAGACAAAATGATCCACTTGACGCCAGTCCTCACCAGAACGGTGCCACGATCCCCAGCTGGGTCTCGTTCAGGCCGATGCTGTAGCGAGGATTGTCGGCCATTATCCTGTAGTCACATGTCAGTGACATCAGACAACCTCCTGCTGGACTGGAACCCTGTGCAGGAGAAACTCAGTCACAGTCACATCATCACACTGGTCGTTTCCCAGGAGCTCCAGGATGTTGGAAGGTAATGAAAGACGTGTCCACATAACTGACGTCCACTTTTGTTTAGAATCATTAGGATCTGAACCAATGAAGATAAAATGATTTGGATCAAAACCTGTAACGGACCAGAGCCAGGAAAGCAGGATCTTTTACTACTGTGGTCAACCTCAGGGTCATGTGTCTCATGCAGGGACACCAGCTGATTTATCAAGGACAGACAGGGTTTCTCTCTACATACGTTGATGGCAGCGATGACGGCCATGTTGGAGCTGTAGAGCTTCAGCCACATCTCCTGAACAGCTCTCCAGAACTCTGCACATCGCTCTGGACTGCGGCCGTACATCTCCATGATGTCCAGGCCGGCTGAGAACACCTTCGGCTGACTCTGAGAAGAAGAACCACAAACCTCAGCGTGAACCTCCCTAACAACAACCGACGGCTACAGACGCAGAGGAGACGGCACCGAGGTGAGGATGAGGCCTCGGCAGCTCTTATCCAACTCCAGCTTCTCCACGGTGATGCACAGCTCGGTGAGGAAGTCCAGACTGAGGCTGTTGACTGGTGGAGCCTGCATGTTCATCACTGCCACACCTGCAGGTACAGAAGACACCGACCAATCAGTGGCCAGAAACTAGCCCAGAGGTGTGAGGACTGATCGTGGACGGATCCTCACCTGTGGTTTGGTTAAAGTCCACTTTGATTTTAGGTGCAGTGGAATTTGTCCTCTGCTGAGAGACACACACCCTGCCATGACTGTAGGAGGACAGCTGCCAGGACAGACCTGTTTGGACAGAGAAGGGTAATTGAGGAACCAGGTGAGACCTGGTCCACACTCCTGTGTCCAACGTCATCACGTGTCATAGGGGATGAGATTTTTCTTCTCCTCTCTTCCAGAGGAACAGTGGATCCTCAGTAACTCCTGCTCCTCCTGCTCCTCCTCCTCTCTGTGACCTCCCTCTCCTTCACACTGGTGGACTCTGTCTGTTCTACCACTGACCTTCATTCCTGGTCTCTCTGGTCCAAACCTCCACCTCTCTAGGTTCTCTTCTAGCTGTTGTCACAAACATCATGGTCCATGGAGACTCACCAGACCTGACCAGACCAGACTGACCTCATCTGTCAATCTGTCCATCACCAGAGCAAACAAGGAGGTTCTCAGGGCAGATCCTTGATGAATTCTCCTACATGTCCTGCACCAGTCTAACATACTTCTCTGCCACTCCTGACTTCCTCATACAGAACCACAGTTCCTCTTTTCAAAATCGACACAATGAATGAAGCTCCTTCTGACCTTCTCTGTTCTTCTCCATCAACATCCTCAAGGCAAATATTGCATCTGTGGAACTCTTTCTCAACATAAAACCATGCTGTTGTTCCCAAATCTCCACCTCTACTCTTTCCCAGATCTTCATGGTCTCTGCTACAACTGCTACAACTCTGCTCAGAAGAAGACCTTCCCTCCACTCTGTCTTCTGAAAATCCTATCAAACAACCAAGTCAGAAAATCTAGCGCTTCTTCCCCTGAGCTCTTCCACGCCTCCACTGGAGAGTCAGCGGAACTGCATAGTATATTGAATATAATCGAGTATTTATTGACTTTCTATCATTTATTGCAAACCGCAGCGATGAAGTGTCGCTTCATTCAGCAACGACAAACTAACAACAAGGAATTAATTCACATTTTAACCTAAAACAATCCGGTTTGATTCATGTGTGTGAAATAAAAAGTACAACAGCGGAGAAACAGCTACAACTACAGACCGTATTGACCCCGTCTGACTGGGAATGTTCTCGACCTTTCCTCCAGTTACTGACGCCGTCAGCACAGCGACCAACACCGGCGACTGACTCCGGCCCAGACCGGTCTCCGAACTCACTTCCTGTCCACCGTCTTCTCCGGTCCAGCTGCCGCCAACTCACCTGTGATTCCCCGCTTGTTTCTCAGCGCAGCTCTCAGAGCCATCGTCCTCCTCGAACCGCTGTCCCGGACAGACAGACTTCAGTCCCGCCCCCTCAGACTACCACTTCCGCTCTGGATGTACGGTTCTCATACATACTTTCCGGGAAAGCTGGCTTGCGACTGGATGTGTGACTGCCCTCTACTGGCGAGGAGGGTAAACGATATAAGAAATATTCTACAACAAAGCATGTATTTAAAGGTGAAAATGACTTCAGTTTCTGCTCAGATCAAGGACATGTCATCATTATACATTCATACATTATTGTATTTTCTGCTTTTTTTTGTAAATTTGTTCTCTTTTTTGACTGGAAAAAAAAACTAATAACAATATCAATGTTGGGTTTTAATTATTTTTTATTTTCTATTTTAGCCTCCACTCCACAGCTCCTCAAAATAGTGAGGAGATTCATTAGGATCATTTCAGTTCTATTCACTCAGTGTTGAGGGAGTCCAGGTGTCGCAGCAACAGTTCACAGTGAAGTGGACTCCTCAGTTTCTCCCTCACCTCCTCCACCGACTTCTTCAGCAGCCTGGGCTGAACTGAGCTCCCCGCCCTCAGGATGGCGAACACCTGCTCCTGCACCGAGGTACTGGGGTGGTCCAGGTGGAGGAGGAGCTGTTGGAAGAGGAGCTGCAGGTGTGGGGAGAACAGCTCCACGTCGTAGTCTCTGTTCAAACTCTCCAGCCACTGTCCCAGAGCTTCCAGAGTCGCCGCCTGGACTTGGTCGCTGAGGTCGTCCAGGCGTTTCAGCAGCGCTGGGTAGATCTGGTTGAGGGCGTCGGGGTCAAGGTTGTTTCCCACCAGTCGCAGCACGTTGGCCACGGAGCGACAGGCCGCCAGTCTGGCCCTTTGAGAGTGTTCCTGCAGCGCTGACAGGAGGTGTGGCCTCAGCTGCTCCTCGTGGCCCCGCAGCACCACCGGGGCAACCGTCCCTCTGTGGAGCAGGGCCAGCAGACAGCTGAGGGCCGAGGTGCGGACGGCGGCGGCGTTTGGTCCCGGCTGCCAAACCAGGTTAGGAAGTAAGATGTCTCGCAGGAACCTCTCAGACTCCTCCTGAAAACGTCCCTGGGAGTCAAGTGTGTGGTCTGCGTCCATCAGCAGCTCGGCCAACACGGTGAAGACGCCCACTCTGACCTGCGGGTCTCTGTCTGGATGGAGACAACTCTGCAGGATGGACATCAACTGGTCCAAAAACTCCCCGACCACTGGACCCGACTGGGTGAGGAGGACGTTGAGCTGCAGTCTGTGCAGGGAATGAGAGGACCAGCTGTGGACCGAGTCTGAGAGACGCTCCAACATTTGGCCCATGTGTCTTCTGTAGATCTCCGGCACCGACTCCAGGCCTTGGACTTCACACAAACGCTGCATGCCGTCCAGGGCCTTGTCTTGGAGGGTGTCGTCCGAGGACAGACTGTGCACGGCCACGAGCACCTGCAGCAGCTGGAGGCTGACGGCGCTGCAGTCGGACTCACACTGACGGAGGAGAACATCCACGCAGGACAACAGCTGCTCCAGGTACAGGAGCTGCTGCTGGTCCTGACAAACCTCCGGTCGAACCAGAGTGTCTGCAATCTGCTGGAGGTGTGGTCGGAGGCGGGGCCTGGAGGAGCCTTCTAAAACTGCGGCCAGCACCTTGAGCGCCACCCAAGGGTGGGAGGAGGTGGGGGGCGTCCTCAGGTGGTCCAGCAGCAGTCGGAGGACGGCCGCCGGAGGAACAAAGGTCCCCAGGAGTTTGGCGGCTTCCAGACAGTTGAGGACCACGGCCTCCTCTCTGTCGGTGCAGGCGCGGTAGAGCGCGGCCAGAAGAGGCTGGAGGTGCAGGGTGCTGTGGTCTTCAGCGTGGAGCAGCAGCACGGTCAGCAGCTGAGAGGCCTTCACCCGCGTGGCCACCAACCAGTCGCCGATGTCACGGGCAACAGCTGGAACCAGGACCCCCAGATTCCTGACCACCAAGTCCCTACAGCCGATCCCTGGACGCTGTGCTCCCGGGGGGTAGTTGGGAGGCTCCTGGGGGAAGTCCTTCAGGTCCTTCAGGTCCTTCTCATTCTCCTTCTCGTACTGGTCCCCGACCCGTTTCCACAGATCACTGGCCAGAAGTTGTATTTCTGGAGTCTGGTCCTTGGTGCAGCTCAGCAGCAGAGGAACCAGTTTGCAGTGGAACGAGTATCTGTCGCTCAGACGAAGCAGCCAATCACCGACCACCGCGGCCACCGCTCTTCTGACCCGTGAGGAGTCGTCAAACAGTCTCTGTGCCAGATGCCAAACGACGTGCTCCAAGATGGCCCCGCCCCCGTGTTGAACCACGGCCCCGGCCGCCTCGATCACAGACGCTCGCACCCTGGACTGCTGATGAGTGATGGTCTGCATGAGCGGGTGGAGCAGACTCTTGGTTGACTCCTGGTTGTGAAATCCCCCCGGAACGTTCTCCGCCAGCTTCACCGTGCACCGGCAACTTTCACGTTTGACGTCAGGGAACGGGTCCTCGATGGTTCTGGCCAGGACGTCCATCACCTCCTGCACATACGGAGCCACGTGCCGTCCGCACACCTCCACGGTCAGAGTCAACATCTCCACTGACCACAATCGGATCTCCTCGGCCGGCTCCAGGATCTCTCCTGCCCCGAGCCTCCGAGCAAGGCACGGCATGAGGAGTGGGAGGGACCGCTCGGGTTTGGGGACGCAGCGTATGAAGTCCGTCACCACCGCGATGGCCGTTTTCCTGCAGCCTTCGCTCTGATCCGACAGACGCTTGACGAGAGGCTTGAGGAGGACAGAGAAGACCTCCTGCAGGAGGCTGCAGGGAAGTCCTCGCTCCACGGTCTCCTTCCTGATCTGCTCCAGAGCGTCCCGTCTCTTTGTCTTGTTGTCTTCGTTGAGAAGGTTCAAATACGGGGCCAGTCCTTTGAGGACGGCAGTGACACCATCAACCTCTCCATCGGTCATCTTCTCTCTCTCTCTTCTTGTCTCTTCTACACCTGGTCCAAACAGCTGCTTCTCCACTTCAACAGTGGCTCCAACAATGTTCTGACTCGGTACCAAATCAACAAAGTTTATTTCTGTTTCCATTAAAGTCACAGTCGGTTCTGGAGCTGAAGTGTCAGCCGTGGGTTCAACATGAAAGGATCAAAGACAAAGTCTTCCACCTCCTTCTTCTCTTGGATCAGTGGACAGTTGGACAGTTGGACAGTCACACCACTGCTGATGGTGAAGCACCTCAGCTTTGGACCAAGTCAATAAAGTCAAATTTTAAAATGTCTTGACGTGGACAAAAGTCCACACCCCTGTCCACACCCTTGTCCTGGACCTGTTCAGACCCCAATGGTCCAGACTGGTCCAGGACAGGTGTCATATTGGGACCTTTTCATGACCTTGACAGTGAAGTTCTTTGATTTAAAGTTTCATCTTCAGAATAAAGTTTTGTTTCTAAAGGCCATGACGTTGGTTTTCAGATCAACTTGTTTATTTCCAGAGAGTGTGTGTGAGAAACGAGAGAGAGAGGGAGGGAGGGAGAGAGACATAGAGAGGGAGGGGGAGGCAGATGGGGAGAGAGGGTGGAGAGGCTCCAGTTGTTGCTGGTGCAGGTGCAGCAGACGGAGCAGCTCCAGGTTTCAGTGAGTATTTGATTTTTTTTTTACTTTCTATTTCAAACCAGTGTTGGAGAGAAAACGGCGACGCGTTAAACCGTGGATGAACTTTTCTTCCACCGCTCCAGCGTCAAACGGAAAGGAAATATTCAGACTGACTTTTATTCTGAAATGTTTCTTTAAAGTAAAACCTTCAGGTCGTCGTCGTCGTCGTCGTCCTGTTCGTCCCCTTGTTGTGATTTTGTCTCCTGTTGTTCTGACCGTGTCCTTGTTCAACATCATCTTTGATAGGAAATCCATCCATGTGCGTCACCTCCACCCTGTAACCTGGGACACACACAGTTGTCCCCCGCTGATCCTTCATGGATCTTGTGGAAATGAGCGACGTGGGCTGTGAACAGAGGAACTGTGGTCTGGTGTCTCACTTCCCAGAAGAAGACTGCTGGGACCAGGACTGTCAGTATGGACTCACTGAGCTGGGTAGGCTGGACACGGCAGAGGACAGAGTCCACGCACAAATAAACCTAATGTAACGTTGTTTCTGATCTTCTGTCTAGTCTGCGTGACTGTGGTCTACATTCCTCTGATGCTCTTTGGTCTTTTGGGAAATATTCTCACCATTCTGGTGGTTTGGCTCCGCCCACACATGAGAAGCTCCACCTACCTGTACCTGAGCAGTATGGCCGTCAGTGACCTGTTGATCCTCCTGCTGCTGCCTCTGGATCTGTACAAGGTTGGTCTGGTCTCACAGGCGTCCCTGTCCTCAGAGTCTCTGATGAAAACGTCCAAACACCAGTTGTTTGATTTGGATTAAATTCCTTAAATTAATTGCTGTTGTCATGGAGACAAGTGAAGAGTAAAGAGTCGGGAAGATTCCCGATACAAAAGGCTCTTTTTCTGTCCTTCAACTGTACTGGGGACAACCAACAGAGGGCGATAATCCAGGCCAGTCATAACTTATGAAGCTCATGTGTCTCTTCAATCTGTTCAAACCTCATAAGCTGCGAGGCCTCGGGGCAGAACTGGAGGTGAGTGAATTATCAGCTCTGATTGGCTAAAGGGCCGTACACCTGTGGTCGCCCCGGCAACGCCCGCAGGACGGAGGAAGACGGAGGAAGACGGAAGACCAGATGTGTGGATCAGATGGTAAACACTGTCCTCTCCCTCCCTTCCTTCCAGCTGTGGAGGCCCCGCCCCTGGTTGTTGGGAGACCTGACCTGTAAACTGACCATGTTCCTCTCAGAGTGCTGCACCTTCTGCACCATCCTCCACATCACCTTCCTCTCCCTGGAGAGATACGTTGCCGTCTGCTGGCCAATCACAGCCAAGACCATGATGACCCGTCGCAGAACCAGGGCCCTGATTGGCTGCCTGTGGCTGGGCGCGGCCGTCAGCGCGGCACCTGTGTTGGTCATGGTCGGAGTGGAGGAGGTGAGAGGAGAAGACCTCAGACTTACAGCATGGATGGAGGAGGAGGTGGGGTGGGTGGGGTCAGCGGGAGGAGGGGTGGCACACATGACTGTGATGGACGGAGGAGTGGAGGAGGCCGGGTGGAGAGAGGAGGGGTTAAAAGAATTAGTCCTGGGGGAGGAGGTGGAGGAAAAGGGGACGTTAGGGAGAGACAGCAGAGGACCAGGAGAGAAGACTCAGGACCATGGGTCAGACGGACGCCAGCAAAACAAAATGAAAGAAGACGAGGGTGGAGGAACAATGAGGGGCGTGGATACAGACGTGGACCGCAGAGAGTGCCGCTGCACCGACTACGCCGTTTCCTCTGGTCTGTTGGCGGCCATGATGATCCTGTCCAACCTCTACTTCCTGGTACCGGTCTTCATCTTGGGGCTGGTCTACAGCCTGATTGGACGAACTCTGTGGATCCGCCAACGGAGGAGTCGGAAGGACCGGAGCCATCGACACACCATCAAGATGCTGGGTGAGTAGAGACACTGAGCAGAACCAGAGGACTTGACTCGGTCCACTGAACCTGTCCTCCTGTCCTTCTGTTCTCCTGTCTACTCCAGGAGTCATCGTCCTGGCCTTCGTCCTCTGCTGGCTGCCCTTCAACGTGGCTCGGACCATCTTGTCTCTGTCCCTGGGACAGAGCAACAGCGAGAGACAGGAAACGTACATGGATTCAAACCGACATCCGTACCTCGATGTCCAGACAGACGGTCCGGACACAGAGACACATACACCAGTCTTCTCCCAGAGTCTGAGGTTTGACATGGACACAGAGGGACAAATAAACACATTTGACTCGACGCAGGACACTGAACCCAGATGGGATGGTTCTGGACACGGCGAGACACTGCGGGACAGGAACAACAGCGACCTCCACAGCCAGACTCACAGTGACACACAGCTTTACTTCCTCTACTTCCTGTCCCAGTACTTCAACCTGGTGTCCTCCGTCCTCTACTACCTCAGCGCCGCCGTCAACCCTCTGCTCTACAACCTGATGTCCAGTAGGTACAGACACGCCGTGCACAGCCTGGTGCACGCCTGCTGTGACACGCAGCCTCGCCGCGCGCACACGACTGTGAGTGCACAACTGTCCACTACACCCGTGTAGAGGTGGAGGAAGATGATGAAGGACAAACTTCATTTTTTTTTTCCACTTCTTTCATTTGTCCTCAACATGGACTAACGGTGATTATAGCATTTATTTAGCGGTGCAGTACTGCCTTTCACCACCGGAGGGCAGGGCCATCGGTTGTTGAATTTGTGAACGAGTGTTTTATCAAACAGACTTAATAAAAATCGACTTTTTGACTGGTGTCAATTCCTCCATTCACCAGTAGAGGGCAGGCGTAGAGCAATCGTATTTAGAGAAATCATCAAAATATTAATGTTATATTAATATATATATAATGTTATATTAATA
Source organism: Paraplagusia blochii (assembly GCA_016785265.1). Lineage (NCBI taxonomy): Eukaryota > Metazoa > Chordata > Actinopteri > Pleuronectiformes > Cynoglossidae > Paraplagusia > Paraplagusia blochii. The sequence continues at coordinate 219,005 of JAFBJS010037659.1, read as the reverse complement.
TTAATATTAATGTGTTTTTACACAGTTGGTTTAAGGAAAGTTACTTCCTTCCTGTTGTTCCCGCTCATGTTGCCTCAACATCATCATCATCATCACCTCCACCCACACGGTCTCCACCCAAAATAGTCGACTTTTAACCAAATCAGCCCATTGTCCAATGCAGCTGATTACACCATTGACACCAGCAGATGGCACTGTGTCCTCAATAGATCCAGTCTGTGTTACTGGATATTTTTCTTCCCACCATGAATGGATGATGTTTCCATAGAATCTTCATAAACACATTCACCAGACGTTTTATCTGACTGGACGGGACGGGACGGGACGGGACGGGACGGGACAGGACAGGACAGGACAGGACAGGACAGGACAGGACAGGACAGGAGAGGACTGGACTGACAAACAGCGTCAACACCTTTCACCAGTGTGTCAATCATCATCACAGAAATAAAAAAAGAAACGTTAGGAGAGACAGTGAGACACAGTGAGACGCCTGTCCTCCGTCAGAAAGTCAATTAGGACCAAAGTGCTGGTGGCGTCACACACTTATTGGAACACGACATCATCCAGACGAGTGTTTTTCCTCTAATTAGTTTTTCTGGTGAGAAGAAGCTCCAGGCAGGAAAGAACTGATAATCACACCGCCCATCATGTCCACTCCACCCTGACACCGTCCTGAGGACAGGACTCCAGTCGGGAGGACAGTGTCCAAGGCTGACACTGTATCTCAGTGGACTCCAGTGTCTCTACTTACTGTTGGACTGCAGTCGACTACAGGTTCAATCCTGATCAGAACAAGAACAACAAGAATCACAACAGACAGACAGACAGGTGTTTGTGTGGACCTGTCTTACTGTCCCTCAGCAGACTGCACTTCTCTGCAGCAGATGATAGAGGGCTCTAATAATGAAGTGGTGGGATGGGGGGGTCAGGGGGGGTGGAGGACATTACTGAGAGTATTTATTACCTGGAGCAGAGCAGTTGCAGCTGGAAGGACGGATGGATGGACAGATGGACGGATGGATGGATGAACGGACTGGGAAAGTCCAGACATCCTCAGGTGAGTGACAGTGGTGAGACACAGGAGCGCCCCCTGCAGGAACATGTCAGAACATTATAGTACATTAGGGTGGAGTGAAGGGTTCCTCTGACACCATAGAGGGTGGAGTCAGGGGGTGTCACTGCCCCTCCCCCATCTCTGCTTAGTGTCCATGAACATTAGGAGGAGGGGCCAGGGGCGGAGCTACGGCCACGTTGAAATATAACCTTTATATTCAGTACAAATCAAGAGACACTGAGACTGAGCTGGTCCTACAGAGACAGACAGAGAGACAGACAGAGAGACAGACAGGTTGGTTAACCAACTGCTCTCTGGAGTTCCACTGGATTCAGGTTGAGATGAAGCTTCTCCTCAGAACACTGTGGTGGAGCCAGAACTGATGGAGACGCTCCACCCACCATGAAATGTTCAACAGTAACGATGGTCACATTTTCACAAACAATTACGAAAAAATATAAGGGTTTGATTCTGGAAACTCATCTTCTGAGGAGAAGAAACCCCAGTAGACCACAGAAGACCCTTAGTAGACCTCAGTAGACCCCAGTAGACCTCAGTAGACCCCAGTAGACCTCAGTAGACCTCAGTAGACCTCAGAAGACCTCAGTAGACCTCAGTAGACCTCAGTAGACCTCAGTAGACCTCAGAAGACCTCAGTAGACCTCAGTAGACCTCAGTAGCCAAATGAACTAGATTTTCTTGAATGGATTGAAGACAACAGACCTTGGACCAACATGGAGAGTCGTCTCACTGTACTCTGATGATACCGCACTTCAACAAGAACAACGTCCAACTCTGGACCTGGAGCTGAGAACCGGCCTCTGTACCTGCTGTGACATCACTTCCTGCCTCCTGAGTTCCATGATTCCAGTGTCTCCGCCCCCACAGGGAGGCTCACAGTATGGAGCTGTGGGACTCAGGTGGTGCCAGCTGAAGATGAATGGATGGGTCACATGACTGCTGCAGTCTTCTTGGTCACCTGATGCGGAGGAGTTCGCCCTCCTGTGGTCAGACCAGGTGTCAGAATAAGAGGAGAAAATGAGGTTGAAACAGAACCAGGGTCAGTTTTTATATCACATTTAACAATGAACTGACCTTTACTGTTGAACACAAACAAAGATCTTCGTCTACAGTTTTCTCCTTTTCTGCCACCTAGTGGACTAATGTTTACCTTTAAATGAAAGAGTGAATTAATTCTGAGGTTCATTAAGGGGTCACATGACGATCTCTCAAAGGGCCGAGGCACAGAGGTTGGGACTCCTTGATGACGACAACTATACGTTGCACTTTGTTCCACGGACGAGGAGGACGTCGTCCACAATAGGTGATGATTGTCAAAGGAAATTGACTGAAACCTGTAATTTGTGGCAGGAACGAGTGACAAACAGAGAAAAATCTTCATCTGAAGAAGAGGAGACGTGAGTGAGCAGAGAAGGACGGAAGGTCAAGTCCACGGAACAGCAGATCAATGGGACTGAGACACGTCTGTGTGTCCCTCACACAAAAGACTTGATTTGTCATCATCTTCATCAATAAAGTATATGATGAGACGAATGACGTGAGGAAACGACAGAGGAATTTTAGGACAAAACTGACAAAAGACAATTCTGCTCAGCACTGCCACCTTCAGGGTGCAATTCCAACTTTCACCTTCAGCCAAACAAAGCGGGGACGCCTGAAGACAGAGTTGAGAGACCTGCACCCTGAACATGGTTGGACATGATGGAACTCTTCACCTTTATTTTTCCAGAACAGAAATGATCAGCGTTTCTGGAGAAACTCAGAGAAGAAACTCAGAGAAGAAACTCAGAGAAGAAACTCAGAGGAGCTAATGATCTCTGTCCAACAGCTAATTGGACTCTGGTTGCTGCAGTGAGGAGGAAGGAGTGCATTCATCACAGCAGAGTCTGTGAGCCCCACCTGCAGGGTCATTGAAGCAGAGCTGGACCACAGACAGAGCAGGTCCAGGAGCAGGTGACTCCACCACAAAGAGCAGAAATGAAAGATCTCCAATCTACTGAAAGACACTGTGGGTTTTCACTATATTTTGGGTTAGATTTTCTTCTTCTTCTTCTTGTCCTTTCAGCTCTTCCACAGTGAATCCTCCTTCTTCTCCATCTCCCCCTGTTCTCTCCATATTCTACTCTTAGTCCAACTACCTCCATGTCCTCCATCAAATCTCCTCTGTGCCTCCTCTGGACATGTCCAAACCATCTCAATCTGTCTTCTCTAGCTTCTTTGTCTCCAAACCTTCCTGTCTGTGTTGTCCCTCTAAAGTCCCTCCTTCCTGATCCTGTCCATCCTTGTCTCTCAGCAGCATCTTTAACTCCTCCACCTCCAGCGCTGTCTCCTGTCTTCTGTCTCTAATCCATCCATCATGGCTGGTCTCTCCACCTTAGCTGACTCTCCTGACTCTCTTCTTCTCCAGATGTTCCATCCTGACTCCACTCCATTCTTCTCCTGTTCAACATGTACAATATCAAACCATTAACACTATGATAATCATTCATTCATCTTCATCTTCTTCTTGTCTCCACCCAAATCACATTGCACCATACTGTGAGCCTTCCTGTGGGTGGTGAGCCCACAGGAAGTTCTGGTAATAATCAGGTTTTCAATAACAATTTGCAGTCACAGTTTTTCACAATAAAAGACAAACAGCCAATAAAAACCTGCCTTTGTTCCAATATTATTGTTTTATAATAAAACGTTATTTGCGTCAACGTCCGTCAACGTCAACCAGTTTTATGACCAGTTTGACAGCGTGTCCTCAGTGTCCCACCTGTCAGTGAGACAGAAAGACTGCTTTTAATCTGACTGGGACTGGGAATAAATCCTAATCCACGCACAGAGGGAGAAGATGTTTTTACTGTAGCATCAATCTGAGAAGGACGAGAGGGAAACGAAGCAACTCTGAAGATTTATCCACTTTAATAACAACGGGGAGGGGCCAGAGGGACCGGAGGGGGCGGGGCTCTCTTAAGGAGTGAACCCACCGACACCGCGGGTCGGGAATCAAACAGCGGAGAACTCACTTCGGTTCGGGTCGAGGTTGGCTTTCTTCACTGCTTCTCCTTCAGAGTTCTTCTGACCCGAGGCGACGATGGAAGTTCTGAAGTTCGTTCTGCTGCTGCTGGGCTTCGTCTTCGTTCAGGTGGTCGGGGCTCTGGGGAACCCGCTGTCCAGGCAGGAGGAGGAGGGAGAGACGTGGAGGACCTGGGACAACTGGCAGGTAGAACAAGGTTTAACATCTCCATCATGGTCTCTGTGGAGATCTCGTTCTCCAAACATCTGGCTTCAGGATCCTGAGGACTAGCGCGGGTCGAGGTCCAGGTCCAGGTGTCAGTTGTCCTCTGGTGTGTCCTTTCAGCACCGTGGACAGCTCCACATACTCTCAAAATTCACGGACTAAGATGACGTCACAGAAGTGGTCGTTACCGACGGTCACTTCCTCGGTCAAATATAAACACGAACCGATTTTTAGTTCATTATTACTTTGTAAAAACTTATTGGGTCGGAATTCTTTTCCAATGTTAAATAATTCAGGTCTATGGGAATTCAACCCGCAGTTTCTCCACTTTTCCCCAGTTGTTTGTGTTGTTGTTTTTCCACTGAGACCATCGATCGATCGATCGATTGATTGATCGATTGATCAGGTCTGTGCAACACCTGAGTGGGCGGCGTAGTAGGAGTTGATCACAGACTTCATCAACATCCAGACGCCCCTCCACCCTTGATTAATTTGACCACATTACAGTCGAGTGTGTGTGTGTGTGTGCAGGAGTACCCACAGGAGGGCGCTCTAAACGCTCGTCTGGCAGACCTCATCAAACGGTCCAAGGCGCACCAGTTCCACGGCCTGATGGGAAGAAGCACAGGTAAAGTGACAGACACCAGGGACTGGGTGGAGGGACTGGGTGGAGGTCCAACCTCGTTGTTGGTTTCTTTCCTTTTCATTTCCTGCTCTGTTCTTCAGGCGCTCTGTACGACCCAGCGACGGTGGGAAGGAAACGTGAGTATGATCAGAATTCCGTGGAGGGTTTTTTTAATCTTCATTTTCACTCTGCTCCTCTCCATCTCCATCTTCATCAGGAAACAAAGGAGCGATGTTTGTGGGCCTCATGGGCAGAAGAAGTTTACCTGGAGGTAATGTTCAGGTCTACAAATCCACACAAATACCTGACAATTCAAAACAGATCAATGTGTAAGTCAGCGGTCAGACCGTGACACTGCTCTGTACAGCACAGTAGGTGGCAGTGTGCAGACAAAGTGTTCCTGTAAAGACCAACGATCGTTCTAAACTTTTTCTCTTCCTTTCTTTAACAACAACAAAGCTGTCGATGTTTTTTGCAAAGTTCAAAAACATTTTGATGAAATGACACCGTGAACCAAACGAAGACGAATCCCGAGACGACGTGATCTTTTCAACACTTCCCTTGCTCTGGGTTCAACCTCTGGTTTCTCTCTTTGTGTCTGTGTCGCCCCCTACAGATGTGGACGAGCAGTGGAACGCCGACTTTTATTAACGACAGAATTTAAAGGAACAAACGGCCGTAGCTGTTCTACCATCTCTGATTCAACTCTAATGTCCAATAAAGTCCTGTGTTGTTGATCAACTAGACGTGTAGGGGGAGGGTGGGGGACATGGGAGGTGGGTGGGAGTCTGATCACGACCAGTCTTGTCAACATCTGATCCAATTAACAGGAAGTAATAAAAGTTGCCGTAAACCCTGGAATAATCATCTCTAATTCAGCGCTGATCTAATGATCAATGTCGGAATGTTCAAAAGCCTCCAATCATTAAAGCTGATTACACTCACTGTGTGTGTGTGTGTGTGTGTGTGTGTTCACTGACTCACAACCCAGTGTTAACACAACTGTTAGTCAATCCTGTCCAGTCGTCACCGTGGACAGTTTGAAATCATTATAGTCAATATTTAAAATAAAAATCTCATTTTACATAGAATACAAATAGCAACAACATCTGAACAAAGTCCGTTTGGATGTTGTGTAAAACCTTTATTTACCACTAGAGGTCCTTCTCTGGAGTGGAGTTATTTCTTGAGTTCTGTGGGAACTGAATAAAGAAAACTTAAAAAAAATTCCATTAGTAACAGAGGGTTAGGGTTAGAATCCAGCTTCTTGCCGTTCTACCTGTCTGTTAGTAAAACACTGATCCACTGCTTCACCCTGAGAGGAAATCAAACTGTCGACCCTTTCTTCTAGAAGGAGGAAATCAAAGTCCTTGTGACATTATGATCCACAACATTGCATTTAACCAATCATCACAGTGAAGGGGGGCTGGGCTGGGGTGGGGGGGTGGGGTTGGATGCCATGCTCAGTGGAAGGTTGGCAGAGGGTGGATTCGAACCTGGTCCCTTGACCACTAGGCCACCACTGGCCAAAGAAGTGAAGTGAGATGTTGAGGAGTCTCAGACTGGATCTTAAATTGAAGGGAGAGTCGGACCTGAGAGTCGGCCTTTCTTTATCCACCTCTGGAACCAACCGACCCAAACTGGACCTGGGACTGTTTTAAAAAAGTCATTTCTCATCGTTGTCAAACCACCTGAACCATCACATCATCACTGAGGTTCAGTCACTGACCCACAGCAGCAGCAGAAGAAGAAGAAGAAGAAGCTAATGTTGAGTGTAGTGTAGATGAGGAGAGTGAGTTTTTATTGAATTAGGAAGTGACATGAAACTCACTGACAACCTCCTCCTCCTCCTCCTCCTCCTCCTCATCATCATCATCCATATTGTCTTCAGAGAGTGTCTTTGGTCCAAGTCTCCACACTCCTTCACACGCTCTTTGTTGCCATGGGAGACAAAGACACCAACAACACAGGAGGAAGAGATGGACATGTGTGTTTATTCAAGAGAGACTGATGTCTGACGAGACTACAGGACCAGGACACTTTTGTCTCGCTGCTTTGAGTGAAAGTGCATACGCGGCGTGGACGTGGAGCGACCTCATGATGTCCTCGTGATACTTTAGTCTCTGGCTGTATTCACTGAAAGTCATCGGTCGCAAAAATCAAATTCTATCAAAATAACAATAATAATTAAAAACCTTCAAAGTTTCTCTTTGTCTTCAAAGGATTCCCGCCATCGTCTCCAGGGTCACTGTCCAATTCACTAATTGGTCCACTGTGGACTCACAGCTGAGTTGCTGCAAGAAACTGGTGAAACAGCGCCCCCTGACGACCTCAGGTTCATACATTTACTGTCCCCACAAACTAAACGAACCAGTCAATGCTTTTCATAGACCTCACAGAGGCTTAGTGTGTGATTGAGCGACATCTAGTGGTTGTGTTGTGGCTGATAATCACTCAGCTGTCAACTGTCGCTGTCATAGTACTTAGGTAGTATTTAATAAGTAATATTAAATACTCCAACCCTTTATATACTCGCACCTTTAAGGGTGTAACATCATTTGTGGTTAAACCTGTGGTTCACCAACACTTCAGTAGCCCAATCCAGCTGTTAGTCAATGCTAGTGCAACGATCCGTGATAAAAAAAAAAAAAAAAAAAAATCAATTGAAAACACAGTGACCCTTCAATACATCAGAGGGCAGCAAAAACAAGACAATGATCAATGAATGTTTTGTGGGGGTCAGCGGGTTGTCATTTGGGGTCTAGTCCTCTGGGGGCAGCAGAAGTAAAATGTTCTGTAGCTTTTAAAACAAGATGAATACCGTTTGTCCACACGAGCAGAGTTCTCCGACGAGACTCCATTTTCTTCAGGAATATAGACTAGCATGTCTTCAAAGACATCGGGTAAGTGTTGGACACAAAATAAAAACAGTCCTGAAAGTGTGGAGTGAAGTGGGGACATGTCCCAGGTTAGGGGACCGTGGGTCTTTTCACTGGCAACTCAACGAGCCAGAAAAGAAACATCTTCAGATTCTAGAGAAATCAATGACCAATAAAAGTGAACCCTTCCTGTTGGACGGACCACTGGGGGCGTCAGTCCACCAGTCAGGTGATTGGAGAACATTTAGAATCATGTCCAGACAAAATAAAAGGTTTGGCAACTGTTTTAAAAGAAAGATTGAAATAAAACATCAAGGACTTGGAACAGTTGGAAAACTGGGATTCAAACCTTTTCACTCAGTCAATAAGTTCAACTACCGTGAAAAACTCACTTAAATTAATTCAAAAAAATAAATATGTTTAAAATTAAATATACAGATAAGGTGCAGTCACATATAGAAAATCTTTTTCTTTTTTCTTTTTTAAACATACTTATGTGTGGAGTGGCTCCGTCATCAACTGGGGCTGCTTTTCCTACAGCCACTGGATTGACCTTCTGTTGTGAATTTGATCTTTTCTGGAGTTGGATGTTTTGGCAGGAAAACAAAACAAAACCCGCTCCACCTGTCCCAGAGACCGGACCGGACGGGACCGGACCGGACCCTGGCTGAAGTCGTGAAGAGCAGTGAGTGAAGGTCTGAGAACATGCCAGTGTGAGAGAGTGTGTTTCTGAGGGACCAGGGAAGTCCATCTATGTTCCTTTAGGTGGAGTCCATTTCAAGGCCGTGGGATCGATGGACTTCCCGTTCCCACGTTTGGTTTCCTTGGCCTTCCAGTCGTCGATGAGGTCCTGCAGGGTGGAGGGAGACCACGTCAGGGACAGGTTCCTTGACAATTCTTCCTAGGACTTTTCCAGAACATCTTTAATGGACACGCTTCTTGCTCAGCACAAAGGAAACTGTCCTACCTGTCTCTTCAGAACCAGGTGTTTTCCCTTCCAGTACTTCAGCATCTGGAGCGACTGCAGCGTGCTGACAATGTCCACGGGGTTCACCGCCGTCTCCTGACTGATCTCTGTCCACACAGGAGCCACAGGTCACTTCACGACAGGTGTCAAGGTCACATGACTGCAGGTGTGTTTTAAAGTGGTTTGGCCACTAAACACCAGTTTGTCTACTCTTATTTTCCCAGGACGTTCTTCTGGGCTGGAACCGTCTTTGAAGGACGGCACCGAAGGCAAGAACCAACACGGAAGTAATAAGAATGATGAAAAGGCCAGATCCAGGTTGGACCGTGACCAGAGAGCAGAACGCAACAGAGCAGAGAAACTGCAGCAGTTAAAGAGACACCTGCAGGCCAAAACACGCCACAGCAAGTCGCTCACCTTTGATGGAGATCTCTTTGCCCTGGAAGTTGTTGAGGTATCTGAGCAGAACCTCCTTCCAGTAGCTGCGGTAACTGATGAGGCCCAGGTCGGACAAAGGTCGCTCCGGGGAGCCCACCTTCTCCTCCACCTTGGACAGTAGGTAACCTGTGTGAACATTAGAAGGAGAAAGGAAATAAACAGGAGAAGTTCACAACAGGTACAAATAAAAAGGATGAAGAGAGAACACAGCAGCAGCAGAAAGAAAAAATAAATTAGACAGAAGTTTAAAGTCCCTCTGAAGCAGTTTTCTCCGAGAGTAAAAGAAAAAAATATTGGAAAACGTCCTCCCCCTGACTCCCCCCCTCCTCCCCTGTACTCACTGAAGTCTATGAGCATCTTCCCGTAGCCCTGTCTCATGTACTGTGGCATGGTGAGGATACAGGAGACGTTATAGTTGAGGAAGGAGTTCTTCTCCTGCACGGACACATCAGACAAGACAGAAGAGACAGAAGAGACAGAAGAGCGAGACAAATAATCAGGTCACAGGAAACTTCTGTGTTGTGACGACTACAGCACACAAGGGAAAATCACAGATGGAGGAGATTGATATGGGATCAGGAGAGGAGAGATGTCCCCTCCTCCCCCCGACCTCACCCATTCTCTCTCCTGTCTGCACTCCAACTGTCTTATTGGGTTCCATAAATTCTCTGCCTGCTGGGATGGGCCGGGTCAGAACATGTTCCTATTCCGTCCTACTGAAGTTCCCCTGGGCTCAAGAGTTGCTGTAATGTCTCCAACACCTTGTAGAGACGTGGCGTTGGTCCTGTTTACCTTGGAGAAGTAGCCCACTAGGTGGCAGCCCGTGTTGTCAGCCTCAGTCATGACGTAGAACAGGAACGGTTCCACGTCGTAGTACAGGGTCTTGTGGTCCAGGAAGAGTTTGGCCAGAAGACACAGGTTCTGGCAGTAAATCTGTGAGGAGACAAAGACCACGGTCACAAACATCCACACAGACACGTTCTCCCGCTAGGGGGCAGTGATGAGTTCGTTACGTCTCCCACCTTGTTCTTCTTTCCGTCCACCTCAAAGACAGAGATGTTTCCTTTCCTGTAGATTTCGTCTCCTGGAGGATGCTTCCAAACACACTTGGCCTGAAACGAACCAGGAGGGACAATAACGCCACCGAGTGGCAAAAAGAAGGTTGTAGAAAATGAACAATCCCATCTGGGCTGTGACTGGTCTTTGGCCGGTGGTCCAATTTTTGATTTGAATTTGATCAAGTTTGAACTCAGTGTTCTGTCTGCTCCATCTTTCTTCTCTACATGAACACATGAAGTGAGTTTCCAGCTGATGAATGGTGTTTGTGGGAGAGAAATAGCTGCCTCACCATGTGCCTGCGCAGAATGGTCTGACTCTTCATGTACTTCAGGCAGAACTCGCACATGTACAGCCGGCCCAGCCGAGCGTACTCCTCAGGGTACGGGGAGTGGTACCAGGTGTCCAGCTCGTAGCGACCAAAAGTGATCGTCTTTATCATGTTGCTGCCCTCAGACACCTGACCGGTCAGACGGAGCTTCTCCTGCAGGGACCCAGTACAGGACAGGACAGGACAGGACAGGAAGTGAGAGGACAAACGACGTACGTTGCTGATAATAAACTGTTGTTTGTCTTAAAGGTTTGGAAATAATCGAATAAAAGAACTGAAACAAAGCAGAGCAGCGGTTCTAGTTTTGCTGCTGGCTGCAGCTCTGGATTCTTTTGAGAAGTTAAAAATAAAAAAAGGAGGAGAAATAGGTGGAGGAAGGAGAAAGGAGGGAGGAGACAGTGATGATTTCTCTCTTACAAGGTCGTCCGATGCACGTGCCTGCGCTTTCCTGAACAGCTCCAGGTCGTAGTCACTGGTGATGTTCTCCAGCAGCGGCTCCCGGCTGCTCCCGTGGCTGTGACGGTGTTCCTGGACGTGCGTGGACAATTTTTTATGCAGCGTGAAAAAAGCGTGCCCTCCTCGAAAGGTGACAGCTTCTCCTCATGACTTGTCTCACCATGTATTTCTCCTTCTGCTCCTTGTTCAGCCCAGAGTTCCTCTTCCTCCTCAGCTCCGTCACCTTCTCCTTGTAGCGCAGCTGGCGTTCTGTTGGAGCCTGTGGCGAAACCCAGACACCGACGTGTCAGAGAGGAATTGACTGATCTGTGGAGTCTGAACCACAGACTGGTCATGTGACCTGCCTGTGGGGGACAGTGTCTTACCTGGTTCCTAGTGGAATGTCTGTTCTCATCATGGCGATGCAACAGCGTCCTCTCCTCTGACTGTTTGTCACGGGTTGATGCCTTTCCCTGACAACCAGAATAAAATGAAAACATCTCAACCCCTGGAGGTTCTGGATCTTTCCTGAAGATAGCAATCTCCCTCTCCTCTGTGTTTACCTTGCATTCATCGACAGACAGGTTGTGGTAGAGAGGACATCCTGATATGGAGAAATGTCTCTCATGTCTCCCTGTCAGATGACCTGAATGGACAAAACCCCAGGAAGACAGTGAGGAGACAGAGAAGGACCAACAAACAGGTCAAGGCCTGAAGACGCTGCTCTCCCTCACCCAGCGAGTTGCACCCTGGTGTGGGACACTTCATGTTGAAGTTGTAGCTCTCGTGAAAGCGCCGCCTCTTGGGTCGGTGGGACAGATCGCAGGCAGCGGCCTCTTTGAGGGAAAGCTCTTTGGCCAGCCTCTCGTCCTCCTCCTGGGAGACCATGACATTACTGGGGCTGGAGACCTCAATGTCGGACTCTGAGGAGGGGGCGTTGCCTGTTGGAGTGCGGGGCGGGGTCTCATCCCTGTCTTCCCCCTGCTTTGGGTCTAAAACAGGAGGAAGAGGACGTACAGTCAGATTGAAACACTGAAGCCTGTCAGTCACCACTCGTGTGTGTTCATCTGGGTCATGTGACCCACCCACCGTTAGGTTCTGTATCAGAGCCTGACGACCTACTCTGACGCAGGGGGTATCTTTTAGCTGAGGCATTTGTCGCCCCCTGTTGGCTGCGTGTGATTCTGCGTCCAGAAGTGAAGACTGCTGCTGCTACGGCTGCAGCTGCAGAATCAGGGGCCTCATCAGGATCCACAGCTGGGGGAGAACTGCTGCGGGCCGGGGTGCAGTTGTCTGTGGACACAGAGGCAGAGTGAGTGGTCACACCAGGAACAAATCTTTTTGGTTTTTATGGTTTTTGGATTTTCCCGGGCTGCCTGTTAAATCTGGATAAATCTTTGAAAACTATCTGAAACCAGGTTAAGAAATTCTAACAAAGCTGGTTCTTCTTCTCTGCTCTCTGTATCTACTACGACAGCAGCCGTGAGCTTTAGTTTCCGCTCAGCAACCAAACACAGAGGACCAGTGTCGGCCTCCGTCCTGGTGGATTCCCTCTGACGCAGTAAACTGGGCTCAGACAGGGGGGTGTCTGTCTGTGTGTCTGTGTGGGGGAGGTCAGCTTTCCTGAACCCATTCACCCATTTATCACTGGTCATGTGTGTGTGTATATATATATATATACAATATACAGTATATATATATATACTGTATACTGTATATTGTTATATATATATATATATAACAACAATTCTGCCATCTGTGGAAATCAAATCACATTTACATTTGCAGCAACTATTTGTAGATCAGCCCCTGCACATTTGTAGTATATTGAGACAAATTTAACCCCATAGATGCAGAGTTCCGTGTCCCCCCTCCATCCCCTCCTCTACATCCCCAACCCAAATTAACCCAACTAAGCAGTAGAAGGGTTGAACAAGAACAGAAGTGAACGCAGGCTAAATGTCTGGGCATAAAAAGAGGAATCTGAGGTGACTGCAGGTCAGGACTGCTGTGTAATAAATAGGTTTGATTATAGAGACGGCAGGACTGGAGTGGAACTTCTTCCTCCTGGAGTTTACAACAATATAAGAGGTGAGAGTCTGGAGCCACAGAGAGGTCTCCTGAATAAACAGGAGCTGCAGTAATGGTAAAATAAACGGCTGTAATTTCCTTACAGCTGAAAGGTTAATGGGCCTAATGGGTTCTGTTGGGTTTACAGTGGTAAAATGGAAATATTCATTTCCATAAACAGGTTTTACAAAATCATTAGACAAACAAACACCTGCAACTGAACTCTGATTTTTTGGATTTTTTTTTCTCCTAAAAATAAAGGTATGATAATTAATGTAGAAATGTATAGAAGACAAGTGGAAAAATGTGGAATGTTATATTAGCAAGAACGTTCCTCCTTCATCTGAACACTTTTACCCTCTGTATAATACAGTGAAAAGACAGGTTTTCTCGTTACCTTGTGAGCTCTGGCTCAGTCGTAGTGATGACCGGGTCAGACGGGTGCTGCTGCGCCTCTGGGCGTCTGGAACTTCTGTGGTTTCGAGGTCAGCAGAGAAGTCAGAGTCCTCAGTGCCCTCCGAGCTGCTCCCTGCTGCCCTCTAGATACCAGAATTAGAATCAAAGATGTCCTCAACAAATACCACATGATCATGAAAGTTCCATTCATATCTTTGCAAGTTTGATTTTACCAGTGGATAATTCAACAAAGATCCCATGGTGGGGGTGGTGATCACCCCTGCTGAATCTCCCCAGATGGAACTGCTCTGCACTCACCCGTCAGGGGCTTGTCAGAAGAAAGCACCAACACCATCACCACAGATGATGCTTGGGCAGAGCCACTCATGGCCTCAGCACCGATGCTAATTCATCTCTAACCATAACCCTGTCTCCGAGTCTAAACCACCGCTTGATGAAGAAGGAAGAGACTGAGAGTGTCTCAGAGAGACCGCTACACCAGGGTTGGTCCTGCATCTGAAATGAAAGGGGCCGCTGCTTTTCACTGAGGGGACATAATGGGGGTTCATTCATCTGCTACCTTCAGAAGTGGGGGTGGGGCTGGAGGAGAAGAGGCCGGTATATCATTAATATTTTAGATAAGGCTCCAGAGGCCTTGGTGCCGTGAACCATCAAATTAAATGATGAGTAATTATTGTGCTTTTTGACCATAACACATAAAACATGAGGGGTCTCCAAGGAAAAAAAAAATCACACAAAGTCGAATTTCCTCAAATGTGATTACTATTTTTATTAGGCTTTGGTGATCATTTTAAAAATAAGTTAATAAAGTTAAAGTTATTAAGTTATTAATAATCAAGTGAACCATCAAAAGAGTTTAAAAAAATTATCGGAATGACATTCACAAAAGAAGACGTTTATTTCTTTATCAATTTCAGATACATTTGGTTTACGCGGTTTTGCAGCCTGACTACAATTTCATTTAGTATTAGGCGAAGACTATATAGTAGTATTAGAACCAAATTAACCGCTAGAGGATGCTGTGGGAACAAACTACGTGGACCACACCACGTAACGGCTCTTAATACTGCCTAACGATACACACACTGTGTAAAAACAAACTAATCAATTAAACGGGATAGAGTGGATAACAATATGAAAAAATTAACGAAAACCATTATAAGAAAGATTGCATATGTTTTTTTCAAATATGTTATGGTGAAAATTACATATTCAGACTGAATATTTGAGTACCCTGAACTGAGCATAAAGTAGAGAAAGACAAAAAAGAGAAAAAAGAAATAAAACTCGAGTGTAATTCGGCAGGAAGTACTTAGGTGAACGAATGTTTGACAGCTTCTCAAACCGCCAAACACGTAATTTGCATAAGACCAATCAAAGCAGAAAAAGGCGGGGATAATAAGCCATCAACCAATAAAAAATGCACTTAAAGGATTCTGGCCAATCATGGTGTTGTTTTGGAACACATGCTAAGCTTCGTCCTCAGAGTTTAAACCTAGAGAATACCAAACGATCCTTATCGATACCCTTAGTTATTCTATCGTTCATCATCCATGTTCACAGCTGCCATCCTCTGTAGAGAAGAGAGAACAAGAGGCGGGGAAAAACCCGTGTTCACCCTAGCAAAAACTAGCTTAGCATTAAGCAAACGTTCGTTTTTTTTCCAATAATAATATCAACGCTAACACTTGTCTAACCGAATCACCGAGCTAAACTGCTGCTGTCTGAAAGCCTTCGTTTGTCTAAAATAAACACATCACTCGACTGGTGCCTCCACATTGGCTAACATTAGCAATGACGTTATGTTGTGCATCCAAGATGAAGACGAAGACAAACACTCACCTTCCTCCGAGGCATTTTCAAAGACGACTTCTTCGCCGACAAGAACAGAGTTTATATGATTATATCACGGAACTCTGTACTAGTTTAATCCCAAGATGAATGATTTTGGAAGGAGTCAACTCAGCTGGAAATATACACAGCAACTTCTCCGCACTTCCGGCTGCACCGTTTGTTTTTCCTGTGCGCTCACAAATTCCTTCCGGATGAAACCAGAACCGCGACTAAAAAAAAAAAACGAAGCCAGTAACTGTGGTAGATCAATTTTCTAAAAACTAAAATAAGTAAGTCGAGATGTAGAAATGGATCATTATTTTAACGTTATCCAAACATTTAAACAGCTATAAACGTGTTCTCTATATTGACCCAGGTATTTGTTGTTCCCTTAGGGCGGAACACCTCGCTTAAAACTATTACAATGAAAACAAAGTTGAATTAATACATTAGTTCTGAATTCATATTGAAAATTATCTACATTAAACAAAGTCACTGATTTGGGAAAAACGACAGTGTCGAAAAAGAGACTGCTCCCGCTCTTCCTTCAACGTACGGTTACGTACAGTGACGCACGATGACGTATGGCGGGTGGGAGGAGAGCTTGCACAGAGCAGCAGACGTGGGTCAAGGACCTCTCATCCGACTTCTGGTTTCTGCCTGTCTTCTTGTCTTCTTGTCTTCTTCTCACTCTCTCACAGCCGTATACCGGATATTACCGCCTTCTGCCACTAACACGCAGGGGTAGAGAGACTTGTTTTGTCCTTCGTTGTTTTGACACTACTATGGCCGGCAGCTCCTCCAAGACTGTCCACGACATTTTTCAGAGTATGGAATACGGCGCAGCAGCAGCTCCCGGCACAGCGGCGGCACAGGTAGCCCTGCTACACAGATTTACCATGAACATATGTGAACATCGGTGTATGGCTCTGTTGCCCCGTAGTCTTCCACATGTCCAACTCGTGAAGTTAATTAAAGTGTTAACAGAGACGCACGAGGACCACATGTGACGGTCAAGTATAAATAATTGACAAGAGTTCAGATTTTCATGGTTATTATCTTGATACCGATGTTAAGATAACACCAGGTAAAGGACGGGTTTCAAATGTTTGACACTCACTCCCTCAGAGAGAGAGAGCAACCATTAAAATACTGATGTCATGTGTGCAGTTTGCCATCGGAGCTGTAGGAGGCGCTGTGTTGTCTCGTCTGTACTTTGGCCGTGTGTCTGTCAATAGTTTACACACGAAGTCAGTTCTGTTCAGTGTGGAGCCTGAACTCATGGATGGAATGGTGTGGTGTCTGGTCCTACAGGACACTTTACTCTTCTTTACTGGGTTGATTTTTAGACTCACAGGTAAATAACGTGGAGACGTCCAGAGACATTTTTCTTTGTCTGTCTTTCCTGTTCTCCTTCCTCAGACATGGCTGAATCGTCACTCCAACTCACTGGGTTTGTTCATCGGTGGCGAGTTTGTCCGACCAGTGGGCCGACCTACGCGCAAGTTGTCAGACTCCAAAGGTGAAGAGTGGAATATGTTGACACTGCTGGAGTAGATGTCCTTGTTCCTCAGTAACTCCACCACACTGACCTCACCTCTGACCAACAGGAGCTGCCGTGTGTTTCAGCACAGTGTGTGCCGCCGATGAAGACGTTTCCCAGTGTGCTTCGTCGGCCCTCGGCGGCTTCACGGCCTGGAGTGGGATGACGTGCTCCGCCAGGGCGAAGGTTCTGCTCAGGTGGAGTAAACCCACGACCCCGTCAGCCTGAATGACCACGGCTGATGTGAGGACGCTTTACAAACAGCCTGTCTTTAACTACAGGCTGGTGGACGCTCTGGGCCCTTACACCAAGTGCATGTCAGAGCTGTGTGATGCGTTCGAGGCCTCCTGCTCCCCCGCTGCTCTGGTCAGACTGCTGCAGTACTACAGCACCTGGGCTCAGCTCAGGGACACCGTCATCAGGGACTGGGCGCCTCTGGGTGAGGGGACAGAAGTGGCATGAAGAGTTGTCCCTCCAACTGTGGGACAGCGTTTTCAGTGTTGTGTTAATGAACTTATGGTTGGTCCTCCCCCAGGTGTGGTGGCCGCCGTGGCCTCTGACCACTGCTCTCTCTACGCTCTGATGCTCAGAGTTCTTCCTGCTCTGGCCATGGGTGAGAAACACACACACACACACACGTGTGAAAGTAAATAGACACTGGTCTTGTGATCATCACACTGACTCTCAATGACCCAAAACTGGGTTGAAAACCGGACCCATCTTCAGTGGGACTCGGGCAGTAAAACATTTTGCCAGAAGAGGTTTTTAAACTGAATAAACTTCAGTTACTGAGGTCTTACTTCATTTCATTAAATACATCTAAATAGTTCTTCTTGGGTGGCGGCCTGTCATGAAGGTTGCATCTGGGCCACAGTTGGTCCTCAGACCAGTCTTTGAGCACTCACTCTCTCCTGTCAGGCAACTCGGTCATCGTTGTTCCCGGTCAGAGCACCGCTCCTTCAGCTCTGCTCCTGGCTCAGCTCTTTGTAGGAGCTGGACTCCCTGCTGGGGCTCTGAATGTTCTAACAGGAAGTGACATCACGCTCGGCGCCAAGGTGGCCCAGAACCCAGGCATCAGCCACGTGACCTACTGTGGCAACAAAGAGGTGAGCACCAGGGCGACGGGGGTCTGCTGAGATGTTCAGATGGACTGACAGGTTTCAACTGTGTCCCAGGACGCGGTCAGTCTGTGTAAGGCCACGGCAGGGACGGGGTTGACGCTGTCTGTGTCCTCCTGTGTCGGCGGCACCTGTCCCTTCATCGTCTTTGAGTCAGCTGACATCGACAGTGCTGTGGATGAAGTGATAGCAGCAGCTTTTAAGAAGATGAAAGAGGTGAAAGAGAAGTTCTTATTTCTTCAATCATCTCCGACCTCACAGGCTCCGTGCTCACCCCCGTCTCCACCCTCCCTCTCAGGTTCAGTGGGTGCTGTGTGTCCAAGAGAGTGTGTTGGAGCGAGTCCAAGCCCGCCTGAAGCTGCGTATGGAAGGGTTGAAGTGTGTGGGCCTGGGGGGTGAAGCAGACAGGTCTCGTCTGGACGCTGCAGTACTGGAAGCTCAGCAGCAGGGGGCCACGGTAGGCTGAAAAAGACAGGACAAAAGCTAAGGTTTAAAACAGACGTGGGAAAACATTGACTTGTGGACCACAACTGGTCCTTTAAGTCAGAGACAGGTGTGGGGTCAGGAGCAGAGAGAGCAGCGTTCCTGTGGAGCTGAAGTGTTCAGATGTTTTAGCTCTTCTTCTCTGCCTCATCAACTGATGGAATCGCAAGGAGTTGAAACAAAACATTAAAAATGTCAAAGATGAAACCCTGTCCCTAAAAAATCCACGTTTGTCCCTTCCCACTTTAGTTGATCCAGCCCAGTCCTCCCCCCTCCTCAGGTGCTCTCTACCCCCCCACTGTGCTCTGTGGTGCTGCCCCCTCCTCACCTTCTGTGGTCACTCCATGTCCTGGTCCACTGCTGCCTCTCATCACCTTCAGGAGCCACAGTGAGGCGGTGACCTTGGGTAAGGACGACCGTGAAGGAACCAATGGAAACATAATCACCTTCTGAAACGACACCTGTCTGTGTCTGAGCAGGAAACCACAGTCCTCACGGTCTGGCAGCTTCTGTCTGGACCGAAGACCTGACTCTGGCTCTGGAGACGGCCAAGAGGTAAAAGACCTTCAAAGACTTCCTCTCTGATGTCCCGTCCATTGGTTGTGTAACTTCCCATTCTCTGCTCTTCCTCCTTCTCCTCCTCAGTCTGTCAGTGGGTTCAGTCTGGGTAAACTCCCACTCTGTGTCAGACCCTTGTCTTCCCGTCGCTGGTCACAAAGAGAGTGGAACGTGCACCGATGGTGGTCAGGAGGTGGGTTGACCTGGGGACAGACAGGGACAGGGACATTATGTTTAGACAGTTCATCATTTTTACTGCTGTCTAAGATCTATTTACTCATTTCCTCCTTTCTTCCAGGGTTTGTATCAGTATCTCCACCCTTCCTCCTCCTCTCCTCCCCCTCGCTCCTCTCCTGTCTCCATGGACTATGCCAAGTTTGGGACAACAGCGTCACCTGTTGTCATTCCAGACGACTCTGCCAGGTTCGTCGTCAAATGTTATTTTAACTTAGTGTTAAAGTCGTACAGCCGTCTCTGACGTCATCTTCTCTTGTACCTCAGCGCTCCGAGGTTTTACTCACATTTTGTCGGAGGGAAAGCGTGTAAAGCTGAGTCTGGCTGCAGTGTGGCAGTGCAGCCACCAGGTGGAGGCAGCGTGCTGGCGTACTGTCCAGACGGAGGACGGAAGGACGTGCGAAACGCTGTGGAGGCAGCGATCAAAGTCCAGCCCGGGTGAGAGGTTCCGTTCACACTTGAGTGTCTAAATCAATGTAAATGTCCATATTAGTGCAGTAACTTTGTATTAATGATACAGTGATTACTAATAACCTGTGACGCCATATTCATAATAATAAGAGAGTTTGTTCTTGGTTGGTTGGTTGGTGTTTGTGCGACTGTGTGTTCAGTCAACACTGAAACAGTCTGTGGTTAAAATGTAACCTGTCAACGTCTCCCTTTCACCTGGAGTCTCACAGCAGCGAGGTGTCAATTTGATCACCAAGCTTTAGTTTGCACCTTTACCTTCTTCATGTGATGTCCTCCAACAGTTGGATGAAGAAAAGTCCGTCTGCACGTGCTCAGTCCCTTTACTCCCTGGCCCGCGGCCTGGAGGCGAGGAGAAAGGAGATGGCAGCTTCACTCAGCATCGTTTACGCCTCGTCACCTGATGAGGCTGAAAAGGAAGTGGATCTGAGCTCAGCCCGGCTCAGTGACTGGGCCGCCTACTGTGACAAGATCCAAGGAGGAAGTCTGGTCAGAACATCTGCAGTTCCCTGACAGGAGGTGGTTGTGCTTGTTTCTGTGAGACTGAAGTCTCCTCCTCTCCTTCAGCCGATGCCCCACTCCGGCTGTGCTCTCTCCATCCCTGA
Organism: Paraplagusia blochii; assembly: GCA_016785265.1. Classification (NCBI taxonomy): domain Eukaryota; kingdom Metazoa; phylum Chordata; class Actinopteri; order Pleuronectiformes; family Cynoglossidae; genus Paraplagusia; species Paraplagusia blochii. Next base: position 198,638 of record JAFBJS010037659.1, on the reverse strand, counting down.
AGCCCTGGGTGTGGTGGGTCTGGTCCTGCCTGACAAGAATCCCCTCCTCTCCATGGTCTCTCTGCTCGGTGCGGCCGTAGCCACTGGCAACGCCGTGGTCATGGTTCCCAGTCAGATGTTTCCACTGGTCGCTCTGGCATTTGTTCAGGCAAGTGGAGGAAAAAGAAAAAGAAAAAAGATTTCCTGACAAAAACAGAGAGTTAGAGAAACTCCAGAACAAACAAATAAGATGGAGGAATCCTAACCTCTCCACCCTTGGTCTCCTTCCTCAGGTGCTTCAGTCTTCAGACCTGCCTGCTGGTTTGGTGAATATCATATCAGGTAACAGGGATCAGCTGACAGCGGCTCTAGCCAATCACAGTGTCATCAAGTCCATCTGGTACTGGGGCAGTGCTGAGGTAGGGATCAGATCCAGTAGCGTTCAAACATGAAGTCGGTGTCATTCAGAGCTGATTCTGGTTCCTGTTCCTGTTCCTGCTGCAGGGCTGTCAGTACCTCCAGTTCACCTGCAGCCGTCCACTCAAGACCCTCAGACTGTCCTGCCAGGACACCCAGGACCAGAGAGACTGGTCTGAGGCGGGGCTGATGGAGGAGCTGTGGAGAAATGCCGTTCAGTGGAAGAGCGTTTGGATTCCCACCGCATAAAAGCAGCTTCACTAAAGAGTAGATAATAAATGGGATTAGAAATCGGAGAGGACACTTTGTTGTCTCTGAACTCATGGTCCACCTCTAAATCTGTACGAGTAGAAAGTGTCCTCAACCAGACATAAAGGAGAATTTCACCTTCTTAGGAAGTAAAGCCATAAGACAAGAAGGACTTCCAACATGTTCACCTTGATAAACTGCTCTTCTACCTCAGTCTTTTGTCACTTCCATTATAACAAACCTTTTTCTCCACAACCTAGTTTGCCTTAACAGACGATGACTGAGAAATGAGCTCATATAAAAATGCCTTGTCTGAAAACTGAACACTGAGCAATAACATTCGCAGGACTGTCCCAGTGTCCAGAAAGACGGTGTTGTCCTGTCCTCACTGTGCTGAAGTATTCATTAAAGTACAAACACACAAATCTTCTCTGTTGTCGTTTAATACTCTGGATCACTCTGGTACCGTCCATAGTCCATCTCAGAGTCCAAATGAACCCTGACCTGTCAATGTGGTTTTCACCCAAACCAGTTCCAACCAGCGCAGTGAGCGGCCGTGACTTCCTCTCTGAAGAAGATCATGAGACAGAGCAGATCAGGCTTCCTTGACCAAATGAGGGAAGGCTGATAAATGCTGAGTCACTGCCATGACTCTGCAGAATCCTCAGTTGGACCTGGTGCTGCTCTGGGACACGGACACTGCATGAAGCATGAAGTGGAAATAGACACTAATAAAATGTCCTCCATTTCAACATGATGTGGTCCTTGGTTCATGACACGTGTAAACAAAGAGTAAAGGGGGGAAAAGTGCTGACTTCTATTGTTCGTTATAGTCTTAGCACCGGTCCAGTCCAGTCCAGTCCAGTCCAGTCCACCTCTCATAACTGCAGTTGTGCAAACATGGACACAGTTGACCTCAAACCTGAGAATCATTTTCCAGACTATATTACTCCTGTCGTCATGTTTTGGTGGTGGTTGTTGTGTAACTGATAAAAACTACCTTGAACATCAGTGAACCTTATCAGCAGTTTCCAGAGGTCATGTGTTGTGTCTGTTATGGTCCTCCACCTTAACTACACCTGTGCCCCAATTTGGCAAATTATATTAAAATAAACTAGAAATACGTTTGGAGCCAATATTTAAACCAACACAGGTCAAATATATTAGTCCTTTTAAACAGAACATGGAACATGTACATTTTATTTTGGAAAATGTCAGTGACTTTACTAAAACCAAGATCAACTGTGTTGTTGCATCTTGATATTTAAATTCACTTTACGAAATAAAAAATATACTTTTGTTATTGTCATCGAAATTGCAAAGTCATCGTACGTGCCTTAAACGTCACATGATCACCGAGCTCAGCGATTGGCGCAAATGTAGAACGTGACGTCGCGCCGGTCACGCGGTCCAGACTGCGGTATAAATACAGGGCGCCCTCGGCAGCCATTTCACATCAGGGAAGAAACTCAGGAGTTCTTGCTTCAACAGTGTTTGAACGGAACTTCTCTCTTCGTCCCCCGTTTAACGACATCCATTCCGACCGACGACTGAACACAAAACCTTCTTCACTCGAACAACACTAGCGCCGTTCGCAGAGTTCTATTTTTCTACCGTTTTTGTTAAGAAAACAGCGTTGAAAACACCAGCCAAGATGGAGTCTCAAGTGCGTCAGAACTACCACCGTGACTGCGAGGCCGCCGTCAACCGGATGGTCAACCTGGAGCTGTTCGCCTCCTACAACTACACCGCCATGGTGAGATGAACGGACCACGTCATGTTTAACAATGTTCTCATCTAGAGCTAACTCCAGGTTAACCCTTCATTGGACTGACAGTACGACTCTAACCGACTCCCTGAGTCCTGTTGTGTTGCTCGGTGGTTTCAAGTCCTGACTCATGTGTTTGGTTTCATAACTACTGTTTGTCCAGTGACAGCTCATGTCCTAATAACAACCCCCCCCGGTGTCTGTCCACTTACAGGCTTTCCACTTCTCCCGGGATGACGTCGCCCTGCCAGGCTTCGCCCACTTCTTCAAGGAGAACAGTCACGAGGAGCGGGAGCACGCCGAGAAGCTGCTGGCCTTCCAGAACAAGCGAGGAGGACGCATCTTCCTTCAGGACATCAAGGTCTGTAGGACAGGAGAGAACCTCAGCTGCAGTGGCTCAGAACAACATCATCATCATCATCATCAACAACAACAACAATAATGTTCTACTCTAACAACAGAAACCTGAACGTGATGAGTGGGTCAATGGGCTGGACGCCATGGAGCAGGCACTGCAGCTCGAGAAGAACGTCAACCAGGCTCTGCTCGACCTCCACAAGCTGGCCTCAGAACACGGCGATCCTCATGTGTGTGGTTTTTTTATTTGTTTGTTTTCTTTTTTACCCAATGTGAATCAGAAATGTCCACATTTGTGTTTTTTCACTAAACCCAAATCCCTTGTCCCACAGCTGTGTGACTTCCTGGAGACACACTACCTGAATGAGCAGGTGGAGGCCATCAAGAAGCTGGGTGACTACATCACCAACCTCAAACGCCTGGATCCCGCCAACAACAAGTTGGCAGAGTACTTGTTTGACAAGCACACCCTGGACGGTGGCAAGAGTTAAACACCACGCCACGAAGTGTCTCTCATCATGGAGCAGCAGTCATGGAAAGACCAGTGTCCATCAGATCAACTCTTCCTCTGATTGTTAACTTCTTAATCTGATGTCATTAATAAACACTTGGGCTGGAAACAGTTGTCGTCTCTTCATTATTTCATGAAATATTGGTCAAACACAGTATTTCAAATCAGTTCATGTATTGACTGCATGGTGGCAAACCAACCACTAGAGGGCACAAGCCAGTGTTGGTTGAAGAGGAAGATGAGTTCAGGGGGAAGGAGGAAGGTAAGAAGGGCTGGAACTGAGTGAAGGTAGAAGGAGCTCCTACTACATCACATTCAGCTCTGGCTTTTACCTCTTACTGCTGATTATTATTAAATAACTTCACTTTAGTCTCAGAAAGTTCCCTTGTGACAGACGGGACAGATACAGGAAACACCCTGGTCCTTTCTATTCACGCCAGAAATATGACAGTTGTTAGGGGGCGCTGTCCAGTCAATCCCACAGATCAACGAACATCCATTCACATTACAGTGCCTTCAGACAAACAGGGAAGTAAGAGTAAAGTTAATTTCTCACAGGACGTGTAAGAGACAGTGGACAGGAGTGAGGGACAGAGCGGAGATTATCACAGAGGAGGGGATTAGAGAGGAGGAGGAGGAGGCAGAGAGGGAATTATGCTGCAGGACATCTGTGTGGTCAGTACTGGGGAATGTCTATGAGCATTTGGATGCAAAATATTTACAACAACAAACACAAGTAAGGTAAGTTCACCTGGTCTGACTTCTCAGTGTTAATTGTAGCTAGAACATAATCACAATATATATATATATATATATATATATATATATATATATCTGTGTGTGTGTAACATTTGCAGAGAACAGTAATGTTTATCAAACCAAAGACAACCGTTCTATACTTATTTATACATGTGTTTCTGAGTATTTTGAGGACATCACTTCACGTCCAGTTTTATTCTTATTCTATTTTATTTTAGTTTTGACGACCGTTTTCAAATCCTGCTCAGATTACAGACGTTTGCAGGGATTAAGACACTCGTATTTGTAGCACTCACGTGAATTCTCCAGCAGTGAGGCTTGGTGTGAATAGTCATATGTGACGTGTTGTCAACATTAGAATGATGTTTTATGTTCTTGACCGACTGGAGCAGCTCCACAAGCTCCACTCCACTTCTCCCTCTGAGCTTTGTCTCATCAGCAGCTGTGGACACGGTCAATAAGGACGGAGACCAAGAATGTTGGCGTCCACAGCTGCTGCTGCTGCACCACCTGTTGGTCCAGGGCTTTTAATCAACAGAGTTTTGTTTGACCTTCACATACATCAATCTACCCCCCCCCCCCCCCACCACCACCACCACCACCACCACCACACACGCACACACACGCACACACACGCACACACACACACTCCGCCCTTTAATCCTCCGTTTATGTAACGCGGCGGTCGACTCAAAAGTCTGCGATGTGCCTGTCTCTGTGTTGGTTGGATGCAGTAAGGTGTCGTCACAGGCAGGGGGAGCTGGGCGAGCAGAGTAGACCCGGGTCAACCGAGGCCCGGGAGCCAGATGCGGCCTTTTTGTTTTTTTTTAATCTGGTCTGTTATTGACAAAAAAAACTATATCTTACATCCAGCAGAACTGGATCCGTGTGCCCTTCAGTGGAAACCCGCTGGCTGCACGTAGCTGCAGCAGCCCCATATGTAAACACGTGCTAGTCATACTATAGACTCCACGTGACACCAGCGCTGTCCAGCTGTGCTCGCTCCTCGTGCTTTCTCAGCTTCTCAAATTCTCTCTCAGCGCCTCCCCTCCTTCTCCTCCCACCACCACCACCACACACGCACACACACGCACACACACGCACACACACACACTCCGCCCTTTAATCCTCCGTTTATGTAACGCGGCGGTCGACTCAAAAGTCTGCGATGTGCCTGTCTCTGTGTTGGTTGGATGCAGTAAGGTGTCGTCACAGGCAGGGGGAGCTGGGCGAGCAGAGTAGACCCGGGTCAACCGAGGCCCGGGAGCCAGATGCGGCCTTTTTGTTTTTTTTTAATCTGGTCCAAATTCTGCTACTCATCGTAAATTATTATATTATCATCAACTCAATTCTCCCTGTAGAGATGGTCAAGAAATGTGTCCTGTCACATCTGAGGAACCAGTGTAGCCTCGAAATAGAGAAATCAAGGGGAGAACAGGAGGCTGCATGGAGCAGCAGGAGCAGGAGCAGGAGCAGGAGGGGGAGGAGAGGAGAGGAGTCAAACTGTCACTAATGTGCTTAAACTGGGGGATTCAGTGGATTAATCAGATTATACCTTTGTTCAGAGACAGAGCTGTTGTCTGTGTGTGTATCTCTATACCTGTGGAGATACTTTATGGAGACCCAATATTGACCCACTTTTCATTCTGTGTGGTGGTGTCAGAGTTAGGTGGGGGTGTTGGGGGCGTTAACGTGACATAAAGACCAACAAGCTTTTAATCACAATACAAACCAATGATGCATCTTAGAAATGTTTGGTGGCCAGACTACAAAGATGAAGGAGCCACATCTGGCCCCCGGGCCTTAGTTTGACTGAGCTATCAGTCACTCCTCTTACCTCAAAACTGGGAGAAGATGGGTTCCAGGCCCAGGGGGAAAGTGATGTTTCTTCAGGTTCTCTGTTGTCACCTCAACGTCCAAAAACCTCATGTTTTTGTTCCCACAGGGCAGAGATGCGATTGGTCGGCACCAATGGAGCGCGGCTGCGCAGGGCGGCAGTGGAGGAGGAGGAGAGGGAGCGACCACCGCCTCCGCCTCCACCCTCACATCACTCCAACCACCAATTTGCAAGCATGAAGAACAAGTTCTTCAACGAGCTCACACACCTGCCAAGTGAGAAGAGCACACAGAAGGAAAACCTTTAGAAAATAATGTATTTACAATATTCTTCATTTTGTAGATGTGAATATAAATGGATATTAGCAACCAAAGATGTGAAAATGATAAACAGTGAATCAATGATTAAAAATAAAATAATTGAAGTTTAAGGTTGAACATCAATGGGAAAGAGATCAGAAATTGCATTTGTTGCAGTTTGCACTCCTACCACCAGATGTCACTAAGCACGTTCTGTAACTTGAGGCTTAGGAATTCTTAAAGTTTCAACTTACGTTTTTCGTTTCATTTATTCCTTACGTTCTCCATCATCTCTCCTCTCTGGGCTCCATCTTCTCCATCACTCTCATCATCACTCTGGTCTTCAGACCATAAACTCAACAGTAAGTGGACCCTTTTGTCCCCTCTCGGGGACTCACTCCAGCAGCAGTTCCTCTCTGACTCTGCCCTTCCTTTCTCTCAGTGCCCATGTGGGCAGTGGGTGCCATCGTGGTGGTGGTCCTCGCTCTGGTGGGCTGCATGTGTTTCTGCATCTACAAAAAGTGCTTCAACAAGGGCAAGAAGCCCAAGAAGGTTCGGGAGAGGAAGGCTGGACGAGGGCGTAGGAAGAAGGAGACAGAGGGAGAGGAAGGAGAGGAGAAGAAGGTAGGACGGAGGAGGAGGTTGATGGAGGAGCTCCTAGGTTTTTCCACAGGAGTGGCCAGGGAGGACAGCGAGGACTAATGTTTATGTCCTTCAGGAAGGAGAAGAAGGAAAGGAAGAAGAAGAGAAGGAGTTCCTGGGCAAACTGGAGTACACACTGGACTACAACTTCACTGACAACCAGGCATGGAGGTGTAGCACACAGGTGTAGCACTGACGGAATTCTCTTTCAGAGGTTTGTTTTGGTCACTTTCTGTTCCGCTCCACCTTTCCAGCTGATCGTAGGAATCCTCCAAGCCCAGGACCTGGCAGCCATGGACATGGGCGGCACGTCCGACCCGTACGTCAAAGTCTACATGTTGCCAGACAAGAAGAAGAAGTACGAGACCAAAATCCAGCGTAAGAATCTGTGTCCAGTCTTTAACGAGACCTTCATCTTCAAGGTGAGGAGCTGTCAGATGGTACTCTGGATGTTTCTCCATCCTCATCTTCCTACTTTAGACTTTTCATTCTCATTTTCTGGACTTCAGATCGCCTACACGGACCTGGGCGGTCAGACTCTGGTGCTGCAGGTGTTTGACTTTGACCGCTTTGGAAAACATGACCTCATCGGTGAAATCAAGATTCCCATGAACACCATCGACCTGGGACAGCCCATCCACGAGTGGAAGGACCTGAGTGGAGGAGAGAAGGAGGAGGTACTGTAGCTGCACCGCTTCACAGACAGAACTGGACTCCAGCTCTGTGTCTGTGTCTAAACACTGTGGTTCTTCACAGCAAGAGAAGCTGGGCGACATCTGCATCTCTCTGCGCTACGTTCCCACGGCGGGAAAACTGACCGTGAACATCATGGAGGCCAAGAACCTGAAGAAGATGGACGTCGGCGGCTTGTCAGGTAAGCTGAAAACGTCAGCGCGGACGCCATCTCTACTGGTGCGGTCCGGTTCAACGGCTTCGCTTCTGTTTCAGATCCATTTGTCAAGGTGGTGCTGCAGCACAACGGCAAACGACTGAAGAAGAAGAAGACGTCGGTCAAACAGAACACGCTGAACCCGTACTTCAACGAGAGTTTCAGCTTCGAAATACCCTTCTCCCAGATCCAGGTTAGTGAAACGAAGATCCTCCACCCTGTTTACCCACAATTCCACACCTACAACTGAGCCAAATGAGGCTCAGTCTGGAAACATGCTTTTAGTCCCAGCTTCTGTCTGTCTTCACTGGCTCCGGCACACCTGGACTCCTTGACCCTGGTTGTCTTTTCAAAGTAAAGTAAAGTGAAGACAGCGTTGGACGGACACAGCTGCCTTTGCACCATCCACCAATCTGTGCCTGATAATAATGGCTGACCGTTATTATTGGACAACCCTCCCCAACAGCAGGCTGTGCATGATCTTACCATCAGGGTCAACAGATCTAATAATGCAACGCCCTGACTGAGTGAACCGAAATATGGAGAGAAAATACTGCATTAACAACACACACCTCTGTGGGCTGGTAGGGTGCCCCCTGGTGGTTACCACTACAGACGAAGTAGACATTGACCAATTAAAGCCTTTTCTCTTCTCCCACAGAAAGTCCAGCTCCTCATCACTGTGTACGATTACGACAAGCTCGGCAGCAACGACCCGATCGGGAAGTGTTGGATCGGCTACGGCGCCTCGGGTGTCGGCCTCCGCCATTGGTCGGACATGTTGGCCAATCCCAGACGTCCTGTGGCTCAGTGGCACACGCTGCAGCCCGAGGAGGAAGTGGACGCTGCTCTGAAGGCCCCCATCCGTTAAAGACCAGCATCACGACACACACCACAACATTGTCGACCCTGTTACTGCGACCGTTTCTGATGTTTCACTGTCGTCTTTTAGATTAAAGTCCACTTCAATCTGAACGGTGTCTCTGTGTGTGTCTGTGTGTGTAGACAGACAACGCATACACGTGCACACACACGTGCACTTGTGGTGGAAAATTGTGTATCAACGCCTTCCACATTACTGTGATCAGAACCATGTGTAGATGTCTCCTCTGACCAGTTCAAAGAGGTCAGGGACCTCAGCACCTTTTTGTCTTCAAATGACCAGACCAACACTGATAATATTTCCAATATAAAAATCAATACACTGATTGATGTAAACTGGCACCTGTGGACCAGGTGGACCAGGTGGACCAGCTCCAAGGACACAGGCCCGTCGTTACATTCACCGGACCATCTCCATCTTCTACAGCACAGATATTTCATTATCAATAGTCAAACATTCATGAGGTTCCCATCATGCACCAGTAACTGTATTTCCACAGGATCACAGTGTGTTTTCACAGAAGCAGAATGAATGTGTCGAGAACACAGATGTAGATGAGGAGACAGGAGACAGGAGACGAGAGACAGAGTCATTTTATTATCTACACATGTCACACCAACAGACCAGGCCTGAAGAGAAGCTCACGAACTAAAGGACAAATCCACACTATTACTCTGCTGAAATTTAACTTCCACTCTTTTTACTTCCAGCGACCGCCAACCTTCCCTTTGCCATGAACCTTTTTACTGCAGGAGGAAGAGGAGGAAAAAAAGGAGGAAAAAAAGGAGGAAAAAAAGGAGGAAAAAAAGGAGGCAAACTGTTTCAGCCAAAGGTTGGAAAACAGAAGAGAAGACACAGAGATGGAGATGGTTCTGTGTTCAAGTCTCTACTCACAATTTCTGAGCGTGTTGGATCCTGTTGAGGAGCACGATGATCTGCAGGAGACAGAAAAGAGAAGTGAGGATGATGATGATAATGGACGCCACGCCACACCTTACTGTACCGTCCAGCACTGGACCGTGGTGTACCATACTGCTCTCAGCTGTACTGTACTGCACTGTACTGTGCCGTACAGCAAACACAAGGTGATATTACACCATAGGTTCCTAGAGGAGCTTTCACCGTCATTATTACTGGGATAATGTAAAATTAAGAAGAAGAAGAAGAAGAAGAAGCAGGACCTTTGGTCAACAGTGAGACACTGCTGAAGGATTTATTACATGTTCATTATAACAGGACAAACAAAATATTTGTGTCAACAGGAAGTGTGGAGATTAGTCACAGTTTACCTCATATTTCTGGTGCTTCATGTATTCCATGAAGTCAAACTTCTCCGACTCCAGTTGGTAGATCCAGTTCCACATTTCCTGAGCTCGTTGCCTTGGATAAAAAAAAAAAAAAAAAAACAACCTTAACCTTGTCCTTTTAATGCTGCCATATGAAGATGATGATGATGATGAAGACAACAACACCACAGGAGACTGACTTCAGGGCGTCCTCTCTCAGGTTGTCCAGGGCCAGAGGCTGTCGTCTGTCAGCCAGGGTCTTCTTCTTGATCTCTCTGCCTGTCAAACGTTTGCCCTTCCTCGTCTCAGCCTGGTGAAGAAAACACACGGGGTGTGAGGGGCGGAGTGTTGCCACACCTCACCACTGCTGCCCCCTACAGGCGGTGTCTGACCTTGGCTAGGAAACCTCCAAAGTTTGCCCCCATGCCAGTTAATACTTTCTTCTTCTTGGCCTCATCGTCAGCCTTCCTCTTGGCCTCCTCTTCCTCTTTCCTGTGACGTTCCTCCTGGAAAACAAACAGGAGGAACAACCATGGAAGAAGGAATGGAATAGAGTGTGTGTGTGTGTGTGTGTGTGTGTGTGTGTGTTACCGCGATCCTGTTCTGTCGATCCTTCTCCTTCTCTGCTCTAACCCTCTGGATCTCAGCTCTCTCTGAGCGACGACGCTCCTGAAGGAAGCAAAAAAAAGTCATTTATGAGTTCAAATCAAGCAGCCTAAGGTCCATCCAGTGAGAAACAGAGCCATCTGCTGCCAACAGTGTAGATTACAACAAGAACAGTGACTGATATCAACAAAGTTTCATTAGGAACGTTCAGAAAACGCTTGACCACTGTTCCATGAGGAACCTAAAAACCCGCTCTGACCTGAAGAACTGATCTCTCAGAGCTACTCATAATATTTACAGCTAAACTGTCGTGACTTTCATTATTGTTGTTACTATTATGGACCGGTTTCTGCTCACTATTCTGTCTTTCAAGCCGATCAGCTCTTCCTCGTCCCTCTTCCTCTGTACAAAGTGGGCATCGATCAGAGTGTGCAGCTCCAGTAAGTCTTTCTCCATGCGCTTCCTGTGAATGTCCTGTGGGAGGCAGTGGTGAGTGACAGGTATTGAATGAACTCAGAGCCGCTCTGATCTGAGTGAAGGTTGAGGTGTCTTACATCGAAGTCCACCCTCTCTCCTTCAGGGATCTTTGGAGGAGCAAGCTGCGGTACCATGGGTCTGAGGACAGGGGGCGCAACAGGTCACAAGAGAAACATTTGGTTTACACTTAGAAAATTTCAAACTGAAATGACAGGTTTCAAATACTGACTTGGGTTTGGGACGTTCCTCTTTTGGTGGAGAACCAGAGTAAGAACCAGTGGAGAGACGAGCAAAACGTTAAAAGATTTTCCACTTCAATCTGACAGATATGAACAACACAGCTCAGGAAAACCGGGAAAAAAAGCTTTGGCATTGATTAATAAGGAACATCTCTGGAGTAAGGATGGGTCGACAGGAAAGCAGGTTGTTGGTTCAACTCTCACACATCCAGTGTCTCACCTTCCTCCTGAGCATCTTGATCTCACACCACCTCTATCACCACAGTCATGAACACAGAGGTGAAGGACATGGGGAAGAGAAGGATGAGGAGGTGACGAGAGTAGACGGGACAGAAAGGAGACGAGAAGGACGGAAAGGAGGAAGGAAGTAAGGAAGGAAGGTAGGTGGAAAGTTTAATATATAGAAGGAAGTTGTGAATCATCAAGTTAAACAAATAGAAGAGGGAGAAAAGAAAATTTGAGAAAAACAAGAAGAAAAGACAAAAACAAAATGATTATGAGATGAAAAGAAGAACTGACGAGGTTCCCATCATGCATTTGGAGCCTCTTCCTGTAGTTTTTAGGGCATTAGTGGCAGAAGAAGACTGTGTTACAGACAGACATTCATTTCACTATCACAGTTTTCACTCTTTAAACCCTGAAGACGCAGGACATTATCAATGTCAAATAATTTAGAAGAGAAATTTAGTCACATGACTGGGGCAGGCCCAGGTCAAGGTGTGAAGACTTTACCTTGATACTCCTGCTCTTCCTCTGATGATGATGATGATGAGGCAGATGGTAGACAGTAGCCAATGGAAAAGAAGGACAGAGAGGACATGGACAAGTCACAGCTGGTCTACTCAGATTTATTTGTTAGGTGGGACAGACCAACATGCTGAGCTCACCTTCCTCCACCAGCGGTTCATTCTCTTCTTCTTCTTCTTCTTCTTCCTGCTGCTGCTGCTCTTCTTCCTCTGTGGAGAAAACAGCACGGTAACAAGAAAGGTCTGGTCAGAATCTGAGAGGTCTTAGTTCTGACCCTGGTCCTGGTCCTGAACCTGGTCAATGTGGACTCACCCTCCGCCTGTTCCCTGAGGGGGAGGTTGGGGAGTGGAGGGGGCGGGCGGGGAGAGAGAGATGGGGATTCAGAGAGTTAATGTCAGCGTCTGTAGGTGTGTGACCTGAAGTTCAGACTTCATCTACTCACTCGTATTCCTCTTCTACATCAGACATGGCTGCAACACAGACACACAAACAAGAGAAACAGGTTTAAATGAGGAAACAATTGATTATTGATCATTTGATTGAGGAGGTTTGATATTAAACCTGGTAAAATGTATTTATTTATCTTGGCAATACAATATTGTTTCAATAAAAAGTCTTCATAGACTGAGACTCCGACCGTTCTGTCACCAGGGCATCAAACTCAGCATCATTTTACTAAAGCCCGGCTCTTCCTCAACACACATTTAACCCAGTGCACAACACATTTTAGTCATATATATATATATACTGTATATATACAGTATGTATATGAGTAAATCCTCTGTGATTCAGACATGTCTGTGATAAATACACAGTAAGAACATAGAAGTCCTTCTCTTCTGACCATCAGGAATGGAATGCAGTCTCTGACCCTGTGATTCTCCTGTGATGAATCACTCTGGAGACACACACACAGACAGAGACAGAGCAGGTGTGGGGGGCAGGGGTATTGGGGGCAACCAGATGTTTGGTGCTGCCATGGATCCAACACCAAACCACACTGGGACACCTCCCTGGCAGTGTGAGGGTGGAGATCCAGTTTCTCACACTTTGACCTCATGGTGAAGTGCGAACAGAGACGCTGAGACGCACAGAGACAAGAACCCGACGCTGGCGCAGTTCTGGCCTTAGACCTTGTAAGATTCAGCGCCACCTTGTGATGAAGGTAAATAGTGTAGTTGATTTGGCCTTTGTTGTGGTCTGTGGGGCGTTGTAGAGGACGAGCAGAGTTATCGTCAAAGACAAGGTACCAAGTCCTCCTCTGAATTCAACATAAAAGAGACTTTTATTTTGAAAACCCCCGCTCTCTTCACCACTTCATGTCCAAACACAAAAACCAACTCAGAATCCAACAACTATTAACGCTGACTTCAGGTGTCATGTGACCACAGGGGCTACAGTGAGATTATTCAGGGGGACAACAATGCACAAGGACACTGTCAGGGTGGGGGTGTCATATTAAGGGGGATTTAGAGGGAGATTCAAGTTCCACCAAACAACAGTCCCTGGTCTTAGCAGGGTTAATTTTAGTCAAGGACAATGGGTTTATTTGTGGACCTTCATCCAGTGGAGTTAGAGCGGAGCTTCAGAGGAGTCCACCAATCAGAGGCTCCGCCACAGACCGCTGGTTATTTCTGAGAGCTGACGCTACAATTCAGTCGTCAACGGGTTGGAGTCAGGTCTTCCAGCCACAGTTGGGTCCGTCTCTAAAAGTCCCTCTGATTGGAGGGACTCCCTGCTCTCTTGTCTAACTCTGATTTTGGCGCCCCCATCTGTAATTGGCTGAGACCACACGTCACAGCTACACTGTTAGCTCTGAAGGACATAAACACCAGAAGACAAAGCTGAGGCTGTGAGAGATTCAATCAATCTGTCAATCATGGTCGACTGTCTCACCCAGAGAATTAAACACTGTACAAATGTAGATTCACCAACCAGCAGAGGGCGCCCCTCAGGGAGAACTTGAGCTCCATGATAGGATAGGAAAAATACATACATACACATATATACACAGTATATATATATATATATTTTTTTTTTTTTTTTTTCAGACGCAATTGAGGATCCTATGGGAGACCATCCAGGGGAGGATAGTCTCCCATAGGAGGACAGTCTTCCAGAGGGGACATTCTCCTATAGGACAGTCTCCCAGAGAACAGTCCGAGAACAGTGAACAGTTTAATTATTTGAAAGTAGCTGGAAAATAGTTTTTTAGCAACCACTTGGATCTGTCTTTCCAACCCATCTGTCCCACCCGTCCTTGATGAGCATCTCTTTGACCATAAAGTTATGTGTGCGTGTGTGTGTGTGTGTGTGTGTGTGTGTGTGTGGAATTGATGAACAAAACCACAGAATCTAAAGAACTGGAGCACTGACCTGACCACGGGCTGTGGACCAACATCATTACAGACAGACAGACAGACGGAGGGAGACATACCTGTAGACAGGTGTGGAGTCAGCAGAGACAGGACAGGACAGAGACAGGACGCAGAATGGATGATGAAGAGGGAAACTGGGGGCTTTATACTGCGTTAGTGTGTGTGTGTGTGTGTGTGAATGACTGAGTGTTCAAGTATTCAATACCAGAATAACTGTGTGTGTGTGTGTGCGGGCGGATTAAACAGTGGCAGAAAGATGAGTGGAGACAGGATTAGGGAGGACAGAGAGATGACCTCAGTCAACAGACGAGGCTGAGGGGGAAACAGACAGACAGACAGACAGACAGAAAGACAGGAGGACAGACAGCTGGACATCTGAGGGAGGACGGCGTCAGTGAGACAACTCCCAATGAAGTATGACTAATTTAGGAAGTGACGTCAAACTTCAACAGTTTCTACAGAAAAAAAAACACGGCCTGTTTTACCCGCACCGTGTCGTTTGTCTGCACCTCACCCGCCAGGCCACCGGGCGTCGCTGTTTCACCCGCTTCAAGATCCACCACTTATTGACCATACACTGAGTTGGACTCCTAACAGAGTGACCGTGGTATGTTCGAGATGTGATGACGTCACGGCGGTAACTCACCGGTGTCCCCCACTCCTCGGTGTCCCTCCTCCTCCTCTTCCTCCTCCTCGCCGAGCCCTGACGCGGCTCATGGCTAACTCTGAAGTCAGTGTGGCACCGGTCCGAGCCGGTTCCGAACTCAGTTCTGGACACAGGCCCAGTATAACCAGATTTATTTGGTTTCGTCCACATTAACATTCTTTACTGAAGTTATAATTTAGCTAATTTATCGACGGCTCGACTCTCAGCACCGCTGAAGACGAACTGACGCTTAACCGACGCCTTTTCCTCCTCTTCTTCTTCTTTGGTTCGGCGTGACGTCACACTCATTTTAGAACAGTGGCGCGAAACATCCTGTGGGCGGGGCTCCACTGAGGCGTATTCAGTGTTTTTGGACTTTATTCATTTAATATATTGAGGGGTATTTAATGTAATATATTAAATACTAAATGGTTTGTATATATAAAATTGACCAATAAACACATAGGGAGAAGATTTGAAAAATAACCCTTTTATTAGCACACCATGATTTCATTCCAAAAGTATAAATAAAAAACTTTCATGACGACAAAACTGGCATGGTGACTGTGAGAACCTGAGGAGACAAAGACAAGTCTGGGTCAGAGTTTTTCCCTGCAGCAGCAGACAGACAGACAGATGGAAAGGAGGACTATGGAGTCTGCTGCTCCTCCATTGACTGATTAAATATTATGATTTGTACCTGTGTGCTCTTGTTGAACTGGGCCACACTGTTGTCCTGTTCCACCAGGAAGGGAAGGAAGATGTCCAGATGGAAGAGAGAGGGACGAGCGGTCAGCACCAGTCGGTCCTCCCCCAGGTCCAGGACCAGAGACCGGCAGGAAGGCTGCACTCACAGACACAGACACAGACAGACAGACAGACATCCAAATGCATCAGTGAAGGTTTGTTCTGTTAGTGTGATGTCACTGTCCTGGTCTCCCTGGTTTGGGTTGTTCTGACCTGGTGAGCCTGACGTTCTCAGGTCAAACACCTTTTTTTTCTTTAAATTATATTTTTCCTTCAAATCTCCTTTGTGTGATTTTTATAAGTGACACATTCTTGTATTTGTGTAGAAGAAAAGTGTGTATTTTGAGAGTGTGTGTGTGTGTGTCTCACCACTCCTGGAAGCCTGATTTCCGCTATGAGAAACTCAGGATCACCGCTAGAGGGCTCCACAAGCAGTGTAAACTCTGGTCTGCAGGGAGAGAATAGTTTTAACATATGAATCAATAGCACCAACAACTATAACATCAAAAACACCAACATGGAAAATAGTAATAAACAAGTAATGGCACCGCCCCCACCCACATCACTTCAAGTTGACTCTCCACCCACAGGAAGGCAAGACAGGAGGGAGCAGTGCGATCTGGGTGGCAGTGGTGGAGACTGCTGCCCCCGAGACCCAGAAACCAATAAGTGGATGGAGATGAATGAATGAAACAATGATGAACACCTACAGTACCTTCTGGCTGCACCAGTGGTGTCTCCTGTTGATCTGTGAGAAGGACAATGAAGATCTGTTACTATTGACTGATGACAAGAACAGTCCTTTCAATCTGACTCAACAAGGAAACCAGTCTGAGGGACGTACTGGGACAGAAGCTCCTGGATCACTGGTTTGCTCCTGGTCCTGATGTTCTGCTCCCCGATGGATCCAAGGAACTTCCTGTTCTTCAGGACATTCCAGTCTACAGGAAACAGAGAACTTAGCATCTGTTTCCACTCAGTGTCAGCTGGGAAAGACAAAGGACACACACACACACACACACACACACACACACACTCACACCTCGGCTCAATTCCAAGTTGTATTTGTTCTCCAGTCCCTCAAAGGACACCAGGATCACAAACTGTTGGAACAAGGGATCCTTCTGTGGGAGACAAGGAAAGAAGGAGACGATGAAGTGAGGAGAGGAGAGGAGTGGAGAGGGGGAGACAATGAGGAGACAAGGAGAGGAGAAGAGGGGACAGTCTGACTGGACAATCAATCACAAAGTCCAGAGTCAGGTAACAGGGGTCACAACCAATGACAAATTACAGATGGAGTCATTCATTTATATTTTACAGATGTTTTCATCCAACCATGACTCCACCTTCATCATTCTTCAGCTCTTTATCTGTCTACGTCAGCCCACGTCACAACCACAGACGGAGGAAGACACTGCAGTTTCACAGGAGTTTGAACAAGTACCAGTCCATGAATGGAATATTGCTGACGGATGTGTTTCCAGACCAGGTGCAAGCCACAGCCATAAAAAGTTTTCTACTGACTGCTGTAGTATTTGGTCCAGATGAACAGAGTTGTCTCTTTGACTCACTCTTTGATGGACAATAGGACACAGACTGACCTGGCAGCTCTGGAAGAACTCCTCGTTTATCACCACGTCATAAGCTGAACAACACTGTGAGTCTGACAGAGACAAAAGGAGGTGAGTGAGGACAGGATTCATGGCAAACATTTCTGTTCCTCTTGTTTTTGTTGGATCTTAGAGAATTCACAGACGATGCTGCCCTCCTCCACCAGGGGGCTCTAGGCCGACCAAACTGTTACTTCACTCCCATGAGAATCCAAACCCTGGTCTTAAACTGGTCTGAGTGCAGTGGACCTCAACTCTTGGATGTATCTGATATTTACCAAATCAAAATCTGTACAAACCACAGTAGGAGAATTAAACCAGCCCTTAGTTTGAGACACTGATGTCCTCCTGTGGTCTGTAGTTACTGTGAGAGAAGACACACTCACTGTTGTCCATTTCTGCGTGTGGCTCGCCGAGGCTCATGGGAACTCTGTAGCCACTGGGGTCGTCTGATTGGAGCAGTTCCACCAGCTCCTCCTTGGAGAGCTCCGGAGGAGGCGGGACCGAGTTTGACTGACAGATGTTGACGAAAACTTTTTCCTTGTTGGACTCCAGGACCGTCTTCACACATATGCCTGCAAGAGGAGACGGGACATGAGTGCTGGAGGCCGGAGGTCTTCTCTCCAGCCTGGGAAGAGAATGTGATGTGGAGATGGTCACCTGGCCGTGGGCGGATGACTTTGGAGTCTGGAGTCTCCTTCTGCAGTTTCCCCATGGTCTAAAGGGAGAAACCAGAGTTCAGACCAGGACTGAAGTGTGAAGTGGTTATGAACATGAACAAGGATCGGTGTCAGCTACAGACAACTGTCTCCTCTCCTAGATCTTCAACTATTTTGATGACATGAGAAGATGGACCCAGGAAGGTCCAGAGCTCCTGAGAGGTTCATCACACCACAGTGTGGTGGTGCATGACAGCATGACCTGGTTTCTCCTGTGATCTGGACCATCCAGTCTGGGCTGCAGGTGACTGACCTTCTGCTGCTCCTCCTCTCCTTTGTGTTTTATTTCATTTTCTATCTATGAATCCTGAACCTACCAACCTCAGGCGGGGTGAAGTGAAGTGTGACGTCACCTGTAGCAGCAGTTGTTGGTACAACTCCTCCTGCTGCTGTAACTCCAGCTCAGACTTGAGGAGGGAGGAGTCTGTCGCCATGGCTACGGACACGTCAGTGACTGAGGAAAGAGCCGGGTCAACGGGGGACGGCGTCCAATCGTTCGACTTCCTGTTGATTTAGTCAACACACACACACACACACACACCGTTTACCGCCGTTGCCATAGTAACCGTCTTAACTGTCCCGGTCACACGGCCTTCAGTCGCCGTCGTCCTTTATTTCTAACACAGAAACTCAAACCTTCCTTCATTCGTGACATTCGCTGTGAAAAACTGAATCGGTTTCTGTTTGCGCCGCCTCGTCCTCGGAGCTTCAGCCTCCGTCCGTCCTACGGTCGGTGCCGTATGTAGAGACACTCACTGTACGACGTGTCCACACTGAAGTCAACACTCACACAGAGACAGACAGGACATTGTACATGTGTTTACCTTCGCTTCGACCGCTCCGAGGACTTCCTGTAGACAATATCAGTACTTCCGGGTCAATATTTCACAATAAAAGCCTTAAGTCAGAACAAAGCGCAGCTCAACTGGCGAATAAGGGTTTCATGGTAAACGGGGGGTTCAAGCTTGTGTCCAAACCGCACGAGGTCTCAAATGTCTCTGCAGTAGAAACCCTATCAGAATAAGGGTCAACCCTCGATTTTTAAGTCACTCGGCTCTTACCAGGAACAAGCACAGTCATGTTCTTCTCCTGTCTGTGTTGTCCCTCTAATCACCTCATTCCTGGTCCTGTCCATCCTTGTCTCTCCTAAAGAGAATCTCAGCAGCAACTTTAACTCCTCCACCTCCAGCTCTGTCTCCTGTCTTCTGTCTGTTCCTAGTGTCTCTAATCCGTCAATCATGGCTGGTCTCACCACCGTCCTGTGAACCTTCTGCAGAGTCAGGCACCACGCTGCAAAAATAAAAAAGGTCACGTGTTTTTATTTTTGGACTCATGTTTGAGTCCATTGTCCTTATGCACGAGGACACTGACCAAATAGTCTCAAATCCACCAGCACTTGGTTATGTGTGCTGTGTTGCCTTCAGAGCTTTGGAACCAATTTGGCAGAAGAATGAGCCATGAACCCATGTCCATGTCACCACCATGAGGATGATGTTCCATTAGTTCAGAGACTCTCTCAGTCCTCCAGGTTCACTGGTCATAGTAGGTTTCTTAAAGAAGTTTCTCCTCTTCATCCAAGAGTCTTCTTCAGGGAAGTTCTGCGATGAATGAGGGAAGTGGAGGTGGACGTGTGATGACTGAGAACAACCCTATAGGTGAGTCTTAACCTCCAGAGGACACTAAAGGACACAAGGTCTCTACTGTGGACTGAATTAACATTGTGGGTCGAGATGTGGTTTTTGTCAATGTTTTAAAACGTTCACGCTCACATCCACAACTGGCATCTCCACTTCAAAATAAAAGACTGTTTAAATTCTTTATTGAAGCTGCTGCAGGTTAATTTCTGACTGATGGTTTTATTCTGACGTTATGTAACAACATGTGCACAAACCAAGACCATTACACTGAGAGTTGCTTTTACAGAGAGAAGACGACGCGATATCTGAGTGAAAATATTCCAAGTCTGTTCCATACACAGTACAACCGGGTCGCGTCCGACCCCCCCGTTAATCTGACCTACGAGCAACAAACCACGAGGAAGAAGAGAGTAACATCCAGGTCAGCCTCCAGCCTGTGTCCTCTGTCTCCCTCTGTCCAGTCAGTTCTTTCTATGAACCCCTGTCTTAGTCTTAGTCCAAATCCTTCTCAGTCCTGGACCAATGGCAGCACAGAGCAAATATTGACAGTCTGTGGGTGGCGCTGTGTCCCTGTTTGACAGTAGAACAACTGCTAGATTATAAACTCTCTAAAATGACAGATTAACAGTTTTGATGTGATATCTTAAACACAGGTTAAATACTGACCAACAGTCACTGCTCGTCCACTGAGCTGCTGCTGCTGCTGCTTTATTTTTCAGAGGAGGACACTCGCATGTCTCCTCCTCTTCTTCATCAGAGCTCAAGTTCTAGTGGAGCTTGTCCTCAGGTAATATATGAAATAAGAAAAAGTATAATCCCTCGCTCTCTCGTATATAAAATGTTTTCTTCCTTATTAGGAGTTTACGTATTTCTTTTTTTATTTCTATTTTTAGACGTGGACAAATGAAGGAAACATGTCATTTAGATTATAAACAGTGTTTCTCTGGTGCAGGACAACATGAATTGGCTTCAAGTTCTTTTTAAGGAGCAGATGGACCAAGGAGATTAAATACGTGGGTCGGGGTCCCAGTGTATCTTCAACGGCAGAGAACATTATTGTTTCATTCACAGAAAATGGACAAAAATAATAAAACACTTAAAATATATTCACAAAAAATACTCTGATAAATACTGGGCAGGTGTGTGGACACGACTGCGAGCAGCCTCTGAGCTTCAGCCTGAAGACGACCAGTGTCCTTGAACTCTGCGTCCGTCACAGAGGACAAAGTCTGATGCCAACCATCGCTGGCCTTGGACCTGGTGCTGGGCTCCTGGTCTTCAAACCGTTTCCTCTTCGAGAAAACTGTTGAGGCGAGAGTTTGCTCCACCCGTCGACACGACATCGCGGTCTGTCAGTCCTTGCAGGTGGAGCGCTCCATCTACTCGTTCAGGCTGGTGGTCTCGTTGGGTTGGTCGTCACCTCGGTCAGTGTACGGAACCTGGACAAAACACAAAGGAAACTGTTGACAAAGACACAACTTTCATTTTTTACTGACATGAAAGTTGATATTCTTTTAACAACAAATTCATGTAATGTGCTGTCTAATCTCAATTTGGGATTAGCCGTATTATCGGTCCAACAAATTGGAGTAGAAGATACAGAGGACAGGGTGCTGTGGAGAACGTTGACTCATTTAATTTACTCATTTGGGCCAATTGGTTGGGAGGTCCAACCAATCTTCTCAGCTTTCCTCAATAATGACAACCCGAGAACCCAATTTTGGGAGATAAATGAATGTATTTCAAGGCAAAAGTCACTAGGTGGCAGTAACTCGTTCAGTTAATCTCGTGCCCATAGAGAGGTCCTGGTATCGGTGAATGTGTTTGGATCAAATCGGAGCTAAGATTAGACTTCATGAATCCTAATTAATCAGGATTAATGAAAGCAACAAGACCAGAACGACTCCCAACATAGGGGGCAGGGTCTCAAGATGGGACCCAGTGGCTGCATGCACTTCCACACCACAGGTGGAGACAAGCTACGTCAACACATTAACTTCATCTGTGATCCTGTCGTCCTGCCCAGACGCCTGTGGGGGGCGCTCACCGGTCGTACAGGAGACAGAGAACTGGTCATCCACACAACACACACACACACACATCCTGAACACACTTACGTTGCTAGCCTGTGGCTGGCCTCGCCCCCTGCTGCAGAGGTAAGCGATCAGTGCTCCATTCCCGATCATGGATATCACCAGAATGCCCAGGAGAGCGCTCCCTACTGGAAGGAAAGAGAGTTGGCTGAAGGATTCAGTCATAGTCGCAGACTGAAGTCTGACTGTAGACTTGGAGGACAAATGGAGGACGGAGCAGGGAACACACTTTAACCCCATGATTTTCCAGGTTTCACTGATTCTGTGGATCCTCAAAAAACCTTCTGACTTCCACTGAGTTTGTTTCTACCATAACTCCCTGACTTCCTCCGAGGTTCTTCCTTTTCATGAATGACTTCACCTTCATGTCGCTCTTATTTTCTAAAGAGCTTCTGTGTGAAAAGATCAGCAGCGTTGAAACCACAGAGGAAACAGGAAGTTCTTTGGTTTGTGATAGCTGACATTTTCAGATTTCATTTTCAGAACAAATCAGTGTTTTCTTCTTTTTAAAAAACATCATTGAAAAAGAAATCCCTCACCTCTGGTTTCACACACTTGGGACTTTTGCTCTGAAACAGAGAAAGAACAAAACAAAAACATCAGTGTGTTTGGAAGTTGACGAGTGTGTTCATTAGGGGGAGGGTTTGATTCTACCCCTGTGAGGCCAGGAGGGGGAGTGGGGGGGGCAGGAGAGATTCATCATCATCATCATCATCAGTGAGTCGTTGGAGCAGCTAAAGTGTGTGTGTGTGTGTGTGTGAGTGTGAGTGTGAGTCCATCTCACCATCTAACAATGCTTCTGTTGCACCTATTCTGCTGCTGCTGCTGCTGCTGCTGCTGTCCATGCTGTAAGGCTTCACTGCTGCTGCAGTTGTTGTTGATGCTGTTGTTGGCCTCGTGGTGGTTGGTGGCGCTGTTGTCAGTGGGGGCAGTGTTGTGGTCTGATCTGTAGTGGCAGACAGACGTCAGTCTTACAACATGGACGGCGCAGACAGCGAAAGCAGCCGAGGACGAATATTAGTAGAGAAAATACAGTAGGGGAGGAAGAGTAGAGTGCCCCCTCATGGTGAGTGTTTGTTAAAGTTGTTCATCTAAAAGTGGCAAAAAAGGCAATGTCGTCAATAAAGAGCTAGAGAGCTGCCATCAGTATCTTCACTTCATTCTCCATTTTCTACTGTCACGACCAGCAGGGGGCAGAGTCACCTCCGTGTTAATACTCCAGTACTCCACCACGGCAGGAGAAACCACTTCTCCATACATGGAACCACGGCATAGATCACATCAACCACAAACACAGACACAGGAGGATAATCATCTTCCTGGAATCGAACCCTAGACCTCCTGTTTCAGAGGTAGACTGTCTAACCACTAGGGAAGCAGCACAGATCTGTGGAGAGGTGGTGTTGATGTCCTCAGACTCCCTTCCTCCATTAGACCTCTGACGCTCCAGTGCAGCAGTGAGATGTTGTGATGGGAGTCACACACTGATCCACCGGTTCAGCCCTGGGGCTTCAACGCTCCTCAGAAATCTGCCACCGCCGCCGCCGCCGCCGCCGCCACCGCCTTCACTCAACCTTTTCTTGACACGTCAGTTAAACCAGTTTGTGATTTTAACTTGACACTTGACACAGTTACTCTGGGACTCAAATAGAAGACCTCCCCACTGTAAGGCAAGAGCACGGACCACTCTTACACCCTGTGGACCTTGGCTGGGGGCCACCAGGGCAGGTCTGTTTTATGGACTGTTTCCTGGCTCCAGAGCCCAGAGCCCAGAGCCCAGAAACAGGTTGTTGTTGTGTCAACAACCAGTGAAGAAGCTGGAGATCTTCAACCACAGGCTCAGAATCTCTTTGTCCTGTTTGTTCAATTCTTCTTTGGAGACAAAGATCTGCAGACGTCACTGATGAACCCAATACTGTCAAACACACACACACAACTGTAACCAGCGCCCCCTGCAGGCCAGAAAATACTATGTTTGTGGAGGGAACTCTTATCAAACGTTCTGTTCATGTGACCCTGAAGTGAATGGAGACACGGTGTGAATGGAGACACGGTGAAATGATGACTCACCCAAGTGAGTCACTTGAGGATAAAGTTCACACACTTCACCTGTGGAGAAGAGAAGATGAAGATGAAGTAGAACAACACCTTCAATTTGAAGCACGGGGACACAGACACACACACGGACACGGACACACACACGGACATGGACACACACACAGACACACACACAGACACACACACACATAGACCTTAGTGCATGAAGATGTCTTACCATATCTGCAGCCTGTGACACAGAGGAGAGAGGACAGAGAGGTGGTCAGTAGGGGGACGGAGGGTTTGGGGGGGGGGTCACTTGTCATTCTCTCTCTTTTTACTGATCTTTTTACTGCACTGGTTCACGGTGTCTTCAAGTGTCTTCTTGAAGACAGTAATAATAATGGGTTTGAGCAGGGAGGGAAAACAGGTTTGTCACATACCAGGGAGGGGGAACCTGGGGGGGGCGCCCAGAACCTTGGCTGCCAGACACATGAGGTGATAGAAGGGGATCTTCTGAGAAGTCACGTCTCTACAGCTGCTCTGGTCAAACTTGTCCTGACGAGGGGACAGCGACATTGTCCATCACAATCAAGAAATCACAGAATTTAACCCACAACCCTTCAAAAAATGTCACTGTTGATCACGGAGAAGGTTTGTGTCTGGTCATCCATGAGATGTTTCATCATCATCTGCTTCATCATGACACTGGACACCAGACTCCCACCACCACCACCACCACCACCACCACCACCCACTCACCTCAAAGCAATCTGAGTAGACGTCACAGACAAGAGGGACTGAGGGAGAGGGGTGGTCACAGGCCTTCATCAGGGTACAGATGACCTGGTCCTGAAGGAGCAGAGACAGACGGCAGTGACATCACTGGGGTGACATCATACCTGTGACATCACATCAGCACTTGGACTCACATTTACTTTGGCTGCATCCACCAGCTGGAAGTCCTGCACCAGGTGATGGACCATCTGTAGATAAGAAACAGAAAGACAACAATTGGACAGGGAGAGAGACAGAAAACACAGTCAGACAGGGGACAGGGATCAGTGTCAGTATTTGACCTTACCCAGGTTGTCATGTCAAAGTAGTCGAAACAGTGGGGCGCAGAGATGGAAACAGACGCCACCTACAGCCCAGAAAGAGGATAAACAATGAGGTTTTGTGGTTTGTTGCTCGGTACCAGAATTGTCTGGTCATGTGATCATCACGATCTCCCTCTACTGGTGTCCTGACCATCGTTAAGAACATATTTTGAGCAAGTGAAACCATGTGGTGCCAGAGTCATTTGGACTGAGGTTTACTGACACAATTGTCTGTGCCGACCACTGGGCCCGAAATGAACCGGCTTCAGAACCTAGGGAGACCAGTGGACGGAGAAGAAGATGGGAATCACAACTGGTGCAGAGACACTCACCAACAAACAGAAGGACCTCAAGATTCTCCATGATGATGATGATGATGACATGCTGCCACAGTGACCATCAGGACTCTGCTGTGGAGAAACACAATGGATCAGAACCGGCTGCAGACCAGATGAAGGGTGAGCAGGACTGGAACCTTCACGGCATCTTCAGTGCCACCTGAGCAGGAACGTCAGGAGACAACATCAATGAATCAGACCAGACAACTGATACCAATACCAATACCAATACCAATACCAATACTAATCCAACCCCCCCCCCACACACACACACACACACACACACACACACCTCCATCTCAACATACGGCTCATCAGGAACAAGGTGGGACATGTCACCCTGTAACCCCACCTTTTGTTTTCTACAATAACACCCACCCACCCTCCACCCCCCTGCAGTGGGTTAGAACTGAAGAAGACTCCTGGATGAAGAGGAGAGACCTTCTACAGTAGGACCAGTTGCTCTGGAAGAAACTCATTTTTGGATCCAATGACGTGGACAACTGAGAAGAAAGACCAGGACCGGACCTGACGTTTGGAGCAGTAAGGCAGTCAACACAGTCCACGGGTTGTCCAAAAACAGAGCGGGTTGGCCCCACAATGACAGCAGAGCCCAGTCCAGGGTGTCCATGGGACGTGGACGTCCCCTCATAAAAACAACTTCAAAAGTCAAAGAATGTCCAGTGGCCTCACCTCCAAGACGTGGAAGACGTTCCTCCTCTCATCAGTTCTGCTGTTTTCAGCTGAGGACTTTCAGGTGTTTGTGGAGCTGAAGAGGTGGTGGACACGGTCAGACAGCCTGACTGGGGAGTCAGAGTTGTTGGTCCAAAATCTTTTGTGGCCCCTCCCTGTTGTCAGTGGGGCGTCGATGGGATCAACCTGAAAGGATGTGTGAACCACAGATGTTCTTCCTGAGGCAAGATTGTTCAGAGATGGTCTTTCCAGTTCGACGTGAATGGCTTCATTCACTCCTCTCTCACCTTTTGGCCACCGGAGGAGCAGCTCTTCTCCTCCAGGAGGAGGTGGTCTGATGTTGTGTCCCGTCTCTGCCTTGTCTCCCCGGGGGGCGAGGGGGACAGGTCAGAGCACTCCTCAGCACACGGCTGTGTTCTTGTCCTCAGGTTGGACAGGCGTCTCCTCGGCTGTGCATCTTCAGACTGGACTTCCACAGTCCTGGAGAGTCTTCTGATTCTGAGGGAATGTTCTGGGCTCGGTGTTTGACTGGATGATGACATGAGAAGAAGTGAAGGTGTTGGTCAGTGGAGCACCAGACCAACCAGAAGAGGCAGGTGGTTTTTCCCGACTTCTTCTCTTGTGAGCTGCGTAATATCAGGACAGGGAGGGACGACGAGCTTATGTCCACACCCATTGGGTTGGACAAACACCTCAGGCACTAGACTTGAAGGAGGATGAGAGGAGGAACATCTTCAACAGTTGACATTCTTTGGACCATGATGATAATGATGATGATGATGATGAGGTGGTTCCGGTGTGGGCCCATCTCTCTTCTTCTCAGAAGATCAAATGACCCATAGGTCTACTTCCAGGAGGAAACCGTTTGGACTCAGAGTCAACTGAGTAAGGGTGGAGACATGGAGACCTCCATCACTCTGACCTGACACTGACAAACAACACGCGCACGCGCACGCACGCACACATAGGCTTCAATGTAGTGAAATCCAAACCATTTTCTATCTTTCTAACAATAATCTCAGCGCCTCCACCCACCCACCCACCCTGACATCCACCCCCGCTCTGGCAGAGTCAGCGCAGCTCACAGGACGGAGGAAGCATCGACTCTGGACGTGATCCGAGTCATGTCGCAGCGGGGAGGAGTCGGGTTAACAGCGCCTCGAGCTCCGGACCGTGGACCGTGGACCGAGTCTCACCCCGAGAGGCTGCGGGTCACGGCGGCGGTTCTTACCGTTCTTTGCCGCTGATCCCGTCCGTCCGTCCGTCCGCTCCGCTGCAGAGCTGCGCACGGTCTGCGATTTCACTTTCACTTTTGTCTGATATATTTTCTCCCTACGCCGCCTCTCAAACTCCTGTGACGTCACGGGAGATTCCACACAGAGAGACAGACAGAGACAGACAGAGACAGAGACAGAGACAACTCTGTTCAACAACCAACGACCAGGACCAACAATGACGGAAACATCAACCAGTCCTGATCTGACGTCAGAGTTGAACCTCAAATCTCTTCCAAGAATGTGGCCAAACCTTGGCCCGCGGCAGAGGCTGTATCGGTGTCATTTGGTTGACTGACGGGGACGGGCCGTGGGTCAGGGGACTGTGGACCCCGGGCCTGGATTATACCGTTTTAATGAAGAGACAACAGAAAGACCTGCTAAAGTCAGTAAAAGTTTTATTTTATTTTACACAAACGCCAAATTCACCGCCGTTTAGAGACACATTGTTAAAAAAAAATCCAAAATAAAGTTTACAACAATAATAATAATAAAAATCAGTGATGACAGTAACGACAGACTGGTCTGTGAACGGACCAGATGTTCCAGCAATGAGCCGGGCTTAGAACAGAACAGTCAGCACCTGGACCTTCAACATGTGTCACATGACTCAGTGTATGGACCGCGTCCACCATCAGTGGACGGATCTTCTCCAGCTCCAGGTCCAGTCCAGTCTCCCTGGTTCGTCCACTTTTTTTTTCTTTCTCTCTTCTCCAACTGTTCCAGTGTCAGTGTCACTGGGACCAGTGTCCGACCGGGGGGCGGGGCCAGGGGACACACACACACACACACACACACTTGTTACAGACGTTGTTGTCAGTGAAACGAGAGAGAAGTAGTTGGAACTGAGTTACTGAGTGGACCGTCACCAACGGGACAGCAAAGGTCAGAGACACTGACTTTGTTGTGGTGGACAGAGGGACGTCTTCTTACTGACTGACTGTTGAACCAGTGAAACTATCCACCTGGGTGTTAATATTCTCGTTAGACTTTTTCACACAGATGCACTTTTTTCAAGGAGTCACATGACACCTTGGCCCCGCCCCTGTCCAGTTGTCAGCTGATCAGCCTCATCCCACACTGGTCTCTATTATCAAAGCACTGAGAGAAAAAAAGACAAACAAAGAGACAGACAAAGAGTGATGATGACCATTGATGGACGTTTCACTTCCTCAGTGACTTCCTGTCTGTGGCTCCATCACATCAATCCACCATCACTGGTTTCACACTGAGGAGAAGAGGAAGTCCACACAGAAACATCACACACAGGCTCAACTCCCTCAAAGTTCACTGGCCATTCACACGAGGGTCTGACGGGGGCGGGCTCCTCCTCGCGCCTCCTCCTACGCTCAGAGGAGCTTCTTGGCCTGACGCTGGTCCGGGCCTCTGGAGGACGAGGAGGTCTTGGGGTCGGAGGACAGGACGTTCATGATGTCTTTGAGAGCCTGACTGATCTTAGCTCCGAACCTGTGGGAGTCCTGGAAACAACAAGACAGAGACAGACAGAGGTGACCCAGGGAGGAGGAGGAGCAGGAGGAGCAGGAGGAGTTCACACCAGTGACCCACTGTGGAGACCAACAACCAAGGATCAGCACCGCACACAGACGGGAAAAAGATTCTCCTCCACCTGGCGGTGCAGCCCAGTGTTGCTCTCCACGGAGTCCAGTTGTGGACTGGACCTCAGTTGAAGAACCAAAGGTCACTCCAGTAGATACCACTGGACCCTGTGGGCGTCGTGAACAAACCAACCATTGTTGACGTGAAGGTGTGGATCAACCATTAACCCCAACCCTGGTTGAAGATTAACACTGGTTGGTGAACAGTAAGAGTGGACACACAGGGGACACAGTGTGTCCTTTCATTTTTCCCCTCTTACTCACCGTCTCGCTGCAGGAGTTTTTGGACGACACGTGGAAGTTGATCAAGTCCTCGCCGACGATAATGTAAGAAACGCCGTAACCGTCGTCTGCCACCTGAAGGTGGAGGGAAAAACCAGACATGACGTCAGCGGGAGCAGCAGACGGAGCGTCCAAACATTATTACTGATATGACCCAGCAGTGACCAATCAACTCCACCCGTAAGACTCCAGGATAAAACTACGCCTGGACAACAATGGGACTCACCGGTCCAAAGCCTCCACCCAGGGAGATGTAGTCAGGGTTGTTTTTGAGGTCAAACAGTTCCATCTGCTGCACCGGAGTCTGACTGGTGGAGAGACGCCACGGCTCCGACAGGACCTGCGGGTGGAGTGGTGAACCAGGTGAACAGACACCAGTGGAATGTTGGTGTCACAGACCATTTCACCCTGATCCACAACAGCTTCCATTTCAGATCAGACAAACATTTATGAGATCATCGCGAGATGGTCACGGCTCCACGTGGACACGGAGGAATGAGTCTCACCTCTCTCAGGAAGGGCGACTCCACCCCCAGGTACTTGGACACCACATAGAGACAGAAGAGGTGTCTGTCGATCCCCGCTCCAGTCATGGCCATTCGATAAAGGTTCTGATGTTTCTCCGACGCCAGACGGAACAGACGTCTGCACTGGTCAGCTGACTGGAAGACACCACAGTCACTTGACGTCTCGGGAAAAAGACAGAGAAAGACTGAGGACGGCCCGCACCTCTCCACCCTCCAGAGCTTTGACAAAGTCGGAGCTCTCGTTAGAGCAGGATCGAACCGTCTCCGTCCTGCCCTCCCTGAACAGACGGGTCATGGAGGCCTCGTAGGTCAGACAGAACCCGCCCCGGTCCTGAGGAGCCAACGATTGACTTATATTATAGTTGGACATGAAGACAGAAATCAGTCAGGACGGTGTGTGTGTGTGTGTGTGTGTGTGTGTGTGTGTGTTGATCAGGTCTCTCAGATCCTGGTCCAGTCAGTTTCCTTCTTTTGTCTCCGTCCCAGTTTTGTCTTTGTGACGTTTGTGTTTTGTAAGTGGGAGAAATAAAATGTTTACAAAAAGGAGACAGTTGGACCAGGAGACAGTTGGACCACAGGCGGTGAGAACCTTTGGACCCAGACTCCACCCACCCTGAAGTAGGCCAGCTGCAGGCTGATCTGGATGAAGGCGTCGGGACTGACGCGCAGCTTCTTGATCCGTCCTTTGCCAAAGTCTCTGAAGGGAAAGATGGAGCAGTCCACGGTGTCTGCTAGGGCCTGGGCCACGGACAGAGACCTCTGGACCTGGTCCTGGACCTGACCCAGGGAGAAGGCAAGAAAAAGAACAAAACAGCATCAAAGTGTGGATCACTACTTTACGGCACAATACAATTCCTAAAGAGATGGCAGAAAAACAGAAGATCTAAGGCTAAAAAGTCATCGTCTTCTCCTCCTCCACCTCATCCACCTTTTGGCTTCTCCCTTTTTCAGGGAGCGCCACAGAGAGTCAACATTTTGCATCTCACCTTTTTTTTTTTTTTTTTTTTTTTACACCATCTACTGACATTTCAGGGAAAATATTATATAAATCAACAACTTGGAGAAGCTTGACGGGTCATGTGACAGGATCACACCACCTCCCCTCTCTCCACCCGCAGCCCCACCCCCAGGTTGATAAGATCAGGTTGTTTTAAAGTCCAGTTTCCTGTTTCCAGTTCTTAGAACTGGACCCATTTCCACAAAGAGCCACTGCTTTCACTCTGACCACACAGGAGACCACCATCACATCTGAACACCACCCACACCACCCACACAGTTTCAGAGTCTGTATACGGTCTCAGGTCAGTCTGCATCACGTGTTCATGTTCAGGTCTGTTTGTTGAGGAGCCGTGTGATTGTGGACCTGCCTCAGGTGATGGTCCTGGAGATAAGGACCACCAGGAATGTCAACAAGGACAGAGATAAGGACAAACAGACCTCTGATGGAATGTCCCACAGCAGTCTCTGAGGGAGCGGCAGGGAGCGGTCCACGTCCCCCTTACAGTGTCCGTCCTCGGTGTAGCCCAGCTGGAAGGCGTCCGTGGCCAGAGTGAACTGGGGACAGAAGGACAGTGACCACGTTAAAAATGTTCTACATCCACTGGACCACAGTCAACATGAGGAGCAGGGTGGAGCCACGGTGCCATGCTGAGAGGTAACCTGGCAGCTGGTGGATTAGAACCTGAAACCTTCTGGACCCGGGTTGGGTTTCTTTAAGTCAAACCCGTTCCTCGAGGGCCGCTGTAGCTGCGGGTTTTGGTTCCAACCGCTGATCTGAGTCGACCAATCAGCTGACTGGAGACTCAGATCAGCTGATTGAAAATGGGAGAGACTTGGGAGAGGAAGTCAAGGTGGATCTGGGCTGTGGTGAGGACTTTCCAGATGATTGGGACATTTTCTCAAGACGGGGAGATGGAAGGTCCTGAAGACAGAGCAGAGGTTCTCCACCCTAACTCACAGCTGTAGTTACGGAGGAGAACCTCTGCTCTGTCTTCAGGACCTTCCACCAGAGAGGTTCTACCAGAGGGCACAGAAAGACCTTCCAGCGGAGTCTTCTGAACATGCTGGTTCAAATCCCACTAGGTTACATTTCTGTACCAGGCCCAGTGATGGACCAGAAGATTGAAGTTCTGACCTCAAAGTTAAAACAGACCAACCTCCCAGAGGTGGGCGATGGTCGGAGCGTCGGCCCAGGAATGTTCAGCATTCAGTCCATTCTTCCCGTTCTTGTAGACGATGATGGAGAAGGATTTATCAAACCACCTGGAACACAGGGTCACAGGGTCACAGGGTCACTCCCCCAGTACCATTAACTAGTACTTAACTAGCTGCTGCTGCTGCTGCTGGTTAATGACTTTCTCTGAAAAACCTGAGAGACAGTGATACCATCAACAGTGATACCATTCACCTTCACTGGGACAAAACACTAAACGACACAGCGCCGCCAAGTGGCCACAGAAGTGAGGAGCGGTGAAATGACACCTGCTGGTGAAGTGTGTTAGAAGTTAACCAGCTGAACCATCTCCTCACCTGTCGTAACACTTCCCGTGCAGCAGGGACTTGGCGTAACGGTCCAAGTTTCCCTCAGGATCGTCTCCTCTCATGCCCTGCTCCTCATCGTCCAAGGTGACGAAGAACGCCGCCCTCTCGATGATGTCCAGAGAGCGCTTGTTGACACCGGAGCAGAAGAACTTCTTTCTGGTCTGAGCCCAAGGAATCCTGGGTAGGAAGAGGTCAGAATTGTTAACACCCTGGACTTCCTGTCTAGTGAATTTGACAAGAATGAAACAGGATTCACTGTGTAAGGGTCAGAGGTCGGGGGGGACGGACAACTTCACTCTCACTCCTCCACAATGAAGGGAAGTGAGGTGGGGGTGAGGGTGGGGGTGAGGGTGATACATGAGTGAGTAGGTCTACTTCAACCAGGACTGTGAATCATTATTTACTTTTAGTTTTTCCTGGACATCAACAGGAGACAGTGAAGGACATTCTGTCTTTGTTGAGGAAAAAAGAAAAAAAAAACAAAAAACAAGCGATTGGTGTAGAATCTGTGGTGTGGCGCCACCTTGTGGCTAGAGAATGTGTCTCACTTACACCTACTCTTTAAGAGTGAGTCACATGACTGTGAGCCCCCCCCCAACACACACACACACCTGTCTCCAGCAGTCAGAGCCCCCAGTTTCTCCTCTCCTGGCAGTGGGGGCGAGGAGTCCTCCAAGATCCTCTGAACCTGGTACTCAATCTCCCGAGGGGAAAGCAGTCGACCCGCATGGTAGACCCACAGCCGGAAAAAGCGCCCCCTGTGGTAGACTGCGACAAACTCGCTGTCCTGCCAGTGCTGTATGACATCTGCAGAGAGACGACTCTGATTCATTCTCACAGTATCTGTGTCTCCACTGGGGGGCGACACAACCACAAAGACATGAGGATCTGTGCTGTCGATGTCAGTGCCAGGTGTGTGTGTGTGTGTGTGTGTGTGTGTTGCTAGGTTACCAGTCTCCTCTCCGGGGGTGCGTGTTGTGTTGAACATCCTCTCACACTGAGCGGCACACAGAGGGATGACGGTTCCAGGGACACGACTCTTCAACACAAACACACAGATCTTCAACATCAAGAACTTCACCTTCCAGGGACACAGAAGGTCTCTTCAGGAGAGAACTATTGCATCAAACACTTGTATTGGCAACAGTACAATATATTTCTTAGTTCTTTGTCGCCCCCTAGCGGTACAAGTGCTCGCTCACACGATAAGTTTAAGAGAAGATCGTGTCAACCTTAAATATGTCTGGGTTCTCAACATGAGGGAACTTCTGCCTTCACCGCCCCTGCCCCCTGCCGTGCCCCTCCCTTCACAGAAATGCGCCTCCTCCTGCTGCTGCTCCTCCTGCTGCTCCTGCTCCCTGACCTGTTTGAAGG
>JAFBJS010037659.1:137092-155447 GCA_016785265.1 Paraplagusia blochii | reverse complement strand
GAAGAGCATACTTCATATATCTTCTTCCTGTCATTTTGGCTTGTCCCTTTTCTCAGGTGTTGCCACAGTGAGTCAACAATTTCCATCTGCCCCTGTCCTCTGTATCCTCAACTTCCAACCACCTCCATGTCCTCCCTTACTGCATCCATCAATCTCCTCTTTGTCTCCTACCTGATAGCTCCATCTCAAGGATCATTCTTCTACCAATGTATCCACTGTTCTTCCTCTGAACATGTCCAAACCATCTCAATCTTTAGCTTTTTGTCCAAACCTTCCTGTCCATATTGTCCTTTTTGTTGTCTCCCATCTTTGATTTGGCGATGGATGTCCTTCCTGACGCGACCAGCACTAGCTTGTGTGTGTGTGTGTGTGTGCATATATATATACATACATATATACAGTATATATATATATATATATATATATATATATATATATATATATATATTCTGACTGACATGCACTAAAACACTAATACTGTGTTATTATGTTTCTAATCGTCCAGTTTCCTCCAAAGCTCTGCTGGGCTACAATAATCCTGCTACATCTGCCCAACCCCATCATCTTTGCTCCTCCTTCTTTGGTGTTCACCATCTCGCCTGCATCCTTTGAAATGCATTTCTGCCCCCTGCTGGAACTCATATCAACAAATGCACATTTTTACATTTATTTAAAGTTCCAAAAAAAGAAGAAAAGATACAATACTGTTAGTTTATTTTCTCTAAAATTTCCTTCCACCCCTCTACAGTACATGCCATAACACGCAGTTTCCAATTGTAATATTAATAATGCTATTTACATATTTTTGGAGATGCCAGACTGAGGCCTCTCCGTGCCATGTGTCTGTTCAACTGTAGGGGGAGTTTGCATAATCTCATTCCAAGGCCTCGTGTATTGCAGTCAGTGTACTGTGGCAAAGGGAAGTAAAGTAGGTCAGCAGTTGGCAGAACACAAGACAAACACCCAGTGAGCCAACTCCATCTCCCCACTTCCCACACCAATCTACTGTGGGGTTGATGAAGTCGGAGCTGCAGAGGCAAGGAAGGAGAGAAGTATATGTGCGGGTTCCAGGCACTCAGCAAATCCAGCAGGGCTATATCTGGAATCTCTCTCTCTCTCTTTTTTTTTTCTGTTTGTTTGTGCAGACTTTGGAAGTTCAACATCCCCCACAAAAGCAGATTTGAGAACAGCCTTTTGAAAATGTTTGTTAATTTTAATGATGCAGCCTGTCAAGTGATATTCGGCGCAACAGAATCAGTCTCACTTGGCTTCCAGTCTTTAATCTACTCCACGATCTCTGTTTGTGTAGATGTTTGGAAAAAAAAAACAAAAAAAAAAAAAACACCTGGGTACGATTGCTCACTGCCGTAGAGATCATCTTTGAGTCTAAATGTTGAATGTGTTCAGCTGGGTTCAGATGAAGTATTTTCTTAAACCAGGCGTTTATTAAAATGATCCGTTTCTTGGTGAAAGAACTGTCTGAAAATAGGAAGCAAAATTGTTGAAATGGAATAATGAAAAACTGGAGGAGGATTTTTTTTTTCTCTCAAATATACAAACACACTTGGTGACGTTTCAGCGTTTTTTTTTCCTGCTCATTGTATAGTCTGTTGACTTTCATGAAGGTTGTTTTCATTCCAGTGAAACTATTGTTAATTAAGATTTCTTTCTTTTTTTCTTTCTCTCTCCTTCTGCAGTTTTGCCTGGTAAAGTGCTTCACAAGGTAAGAAGATTTTAATGGACTTCTAGGAAATTGTCAATCAGATTTTAATTCATCGTCGAAACAACGTCCTTACAGTTTTAGGCAGAGATTCTTGTTTTTCCGAAGCACGAAAAGCTTGAAAAGAAGACGTCGGTGACGTTTCAGGAGTCCGACGCAGCAGAATCCGAAAGTACAGGTGTTGAGATATGCTAATGTACAAGATGAAATATAAAAGAACAGCTCATGAATTCTGCACAATCTGCAAAAAAAAAAAAATGCACAATCTGAAAAAAAAAAAAAAAAAAAAGACTCTATTTTTGTTCTTTGCTACTAAGCTAAAGAACCCTGACCCTCAACTGTTTATTTTTGCCTCATTTATTAATATTAATTAAACGTAATTATATTAAATTTGTTTATTTAGACAAAAGCGAAGGAAGGATCTCCTGCTGTGACCAAAGAGTAGATAAATAAGATTAAATTTCTCCTGACATTGATTAAACATTACATAAAGTCATTAAGAGTCGGGGGGCGAAGTGAGGGACGAAATGAAAAATTGGACGGAGCCACGATGTTCAATTAAAGTAGTTACGTATAATACGTCTCTGATATATTTTTGGTCTCCCAATTGCTTTTCCTCGATGATTTATTACATTGTATATATTCCTGCGAGGTCCAGAGCAGAAGTAAAGTCAGTCAGAGGGAGAAGGAGAAGACATGGATGTCCCACAGACCAGAGCATAAAAGGGTCCACACTGTGTGTGTGTGTGTGTGTTTGTGTCACATGTGCACATCTGAGGCGTCCTCCTTCATTGTGTGTATATCTGGTCCCCGGTCTTCTAGAGTGTCTCTGCTGGGACCCTATGTAGAGCCTCATTAGTGGCCGAGGTTTGGCCGACACACCGCTACTGAACACTCACTCTGGGACACAAGTCAGATGTCACAGCACGGCTGGACCATCTGGCCCTCACTTGAAAGTCCAGTTAGATTTCTTTGTCTGTGAACAATCGTCGATGCAATCAATGGCTGTCCGTCCGTCCGTCCATCTATTTGTCCATGCATCCACCCATTTATGTATGTGTCCATCCATCCAAATGTCCATCATCCATCTATTTTTTCCATCCGTCTATGCTTTTAGGAATCCTTCTATCAATCCATCCATCTATATCTCCATTCATCCATCCATCCAAATGTCTATCATCCAACCATCCAAATGTCTATCATCCAACCATCCAACTGCCCATTTGTCTATTCATCCATTCATCCAGCCAGTCAGTCATTTATCATTGAATTTAATCTATCACTCTATTTGTCCATCCGTCTCTCATGCTGTCCCTTCATCCCTCCATCTATTTGTCTATCATCCATCCATCCATCCATCCATCCAAATGTCTGTCATCCATCCATTTGTCTGTCCATTCATCTATCCATCCATCTCTGTAATTTTGAATCTTTCTATCCATCGATCCTTTTGTCCATCATCCATCCATTACTCTATTCATCCATCCATTTGTCCATCATCCATCCATTACTCTATTCATCCATCCATTTGTCTATCATCCAACCATCCAACTACCCATTCATATATTTATCCATTCATCCAGCCAACCAGCCATTCATCATTGAATGTATCACTCTATTGGTCAATCCGTCTCTCTTTCTGTCCATTCATCCCTCCATCCATTTGTCTATCATCTACCCATCCATCCACCCATTAATCTATGTATCCATCCATCCAAATGTCCATCAGCCATCCATTTGTCTTTTAATCAATTTGTCTTTCCAAGCATCTATGTATGTAATTATGATTTTTTTATCCATCCATCTGTCCATCCATATTTCTATTCATCCATCCATCCATCCATCCACCCATTAATCTATGTATCCCTCCATCCAAATGTCCAGCATCCATCCATTTGTCTTTTAATCCATTTGTCTTTCCATTCATCTATGCATTTATAAATCCTTCTATCCATCCATCTCTCCATTAATCTCTTTATTCATCCATCTATGTCTATCATCCATCCATCCAACTGCCCATTTGTCTATTCATCCATTCATCCAGCCAGCCATATGTCACTGTATTTGTCCATCCATTCATCCCTCCATCTATTTGTCTATCATCCATCCATCCATCCATCCAATTCCATTCATCTCTCAGTCTATCTATGCATCTTTGAGTCCTTCTATCCATCTATTCATTCATCAATCCATGTGTCCATCATCCATCCATCCATCCATCCCTCTATCTATCTGTCCATGTATTTATCCATCCATCCATCTGTCCATTCTTCCATCCATCCATTTGTCCATCTATCATCCATCGCTTAGTCATTTCATCCATCCATGCCCTTTGTATGTCCATCTCTCTACCCATTCATCCGTCATTCCATCCATCCATCCATCCATCCATCCATCCATCCATCCATCCATCCATCCATCCATCCACCCATCTCCCAAGCTGTTTCCCCCAAACATACAGTAAATACTGTATATACATATACATGTAGTTGGTCTATATTACATAAATACATCATACGCCTTAATCAATCTTTCCTCCATCTGTTCATCCACCCATCAATCAAAGTGATGGCGCCACCTTCTTTACATTAACGCCGGTCCAAGCGATTGATTAGTTTCTGCAGCAGATGGCCACTGAGTCTTGATTATTTACTGCACTTTCTTTAAACCCAAGCCAACAAATTCACTACATGTTGGCCGGTGCATTAAAGGCCGTAAAATATGACCCTGTTGTTTTAACACAAAGTACTGCAGTAAACCTCCAATTAAAGCAGCCCACCACTGCTCTGACCTGACTGGTCAGAAAAGACTGCACGGGCGGAGCCGCAAATACTGCTCCAAATGTGTACATTATAGATTAAATAAAAAATAGTTTTAAATTAAATCGTTTTTTCACTATTTTCTGAATGAAAATGTCTTCTCTTAGCGGCGCTAGCGATGCTTTCGCCGCGCACGGAGTTGCTGTTTATTTACGTGTAGAACATCGCTAAACACTTCAAGTTGTGTAATTGTTGTTATTGCAATAAAAGTGGTTTACAGCCGCGGCTTTAACAGCTCCGCTCAGCTGGAGAAAGGTTAATTACCACATCCTGTAACAGGCAGACAGGACACCTGCCTCGGTGACGCACACACACACACGTTGACTCTCAACCATTCAGACAAGCAAAGCATCAAACAAAGATGTGAGTGTGTTTACATTGTCTTTAATAAATGTAATCTGGCATCTGCTCGTCCTCAGTTCCCTCAGAAATAAATAAGAAAAAGCTTTTTTTTTTCTTTTTTTTTCATCTACTATCACTCAGATTCCCAGTTTGAAAGACTTTGAATGCAAATATCATTCAAAAATGTCAATCTGGACATTTTAATTTACATAACTGTCTTTAATAAAGACAGTGGGGAAGACATCGCAGCGATCCAGAGGGTGGACACCTCAGTTCCGTCAAATATTTGACTCCATGGCCACAAATGGCTTTTAAAGGTTGACTCTGGGGCTCAGGAGCAGATAAATGGAACATTCATGTAAATATAAATATATGACATGGAAAAGTCACACATAAAGGTATAATTATGAAGACCTTCTCCAACAGATTTTATTTGGGGGCAATGGTGGAGTAGTGATTAAGGAACCAGACCTGAGGGTTCCAGGTTCGATTCCACCAGTTGCTAGGCAACCACCGAGGTCCACTCAGCATGGCACTGTCCCCACTCACAGCTCCCCTGGTGGTCAAAGTTGCCCACTGTTCACTTTGGTGATGGGTTAAATGCTTCGTTGTTTGCAGTGGTGTGGATCACAATGAGATTCCCTGTCTTTTAAATGTTTTCTAATGGGCAAATGTAGCTATTGCTGGGAAAAGGTGCAGTTTAATGACAATATAAATTAATTATGCACTAAGGCAAAATTTCATGGGCTGGATTAGAATGCCAAACTATTCTCATCCAGCCATTGGGACATAGTCTGCCCCAGATCAGTGATCTCCAACCCCCTGGACCGCAGACTGGCACTGGTCCCAGGGTCTGTTGATCAATGTTTATGGTGAAAGTTTCAGTCCAACGCATCTGTCTCTGACTTTATTCTCATTCACATGTCTTACCTTCTAAAGGGCAGTGGTGGGGGTCGTGGTTAAGGAACCGGACTTGGGTCTAGAGGGTTCCAGGGTTGAACCCCTTAGCTGTCAAGTTACCATGAGGTCCACAAACTGCTCCTCAGGTGGTCAAAGCTGCCCACTGTTCACTTGGTGATGGGTTGAATGAGGTCACATTTAGAGCCAATAAGGAGACAGAAGCCTATGTCTTCAAAGACAAAGTCCTTACTGAAATATGGATTTTAATGCAACAGGTTGTTTCCTTGCACCAAGCCTGCGCTGCATACTACGTAGCAACTTTATGAGGCAATAAAGTCTTTAAAAAACTTCTTTTCTACCTGAAGTCCAGACAATCCTGCACCAAAAGACAAGAGTGACGTTATGAGGTTGCTTCTGATAATGTTGCATACGTTTAGGGAGACATTCTTGTCCAGAAATACTGTATAAGGTATAAAAAGTATAGCACCGTCCTGACCCACAAAACTTCCAACGGGTTCACCAGCCACAGGAAGGCTGACAGTATGGTGCAGTGTGATTTGGGTGGCAGTGGTGGAGAGCTGCCCCCATGCAAAAAAAAATTTCGCATGTTGACCGGTTAGCGAAAAGAGTTGGCGAATGATTAATTTCCCCCAAAGCAACTCGTGAGGGATTAACAAAGTTCTATCTAATCCAGGCTCGGTCAAACTTTTTGACTTGTGGGCCACAAATAATCTAAAAAATTGGACGCAAGGGCCGAGTCCAAAGCAGAAAGATGGCTCCCTTGTTGAACTAAGATATATGGCGCGTAAAAGTCAAGTATAAAACCAAAAAT
This sequence comes from Paraplagusia blochii, assembly GCA_016785265.1. Classification (NCBI taxonomy): domain Eukaryota; kingdom Metazoa; phylum Chordata; class Actinopteri; order Pleuronectiformes; family Cynoglossidae; genus Paraplagusia; species Paraplagusia blochii. The sequence goes on along the minus strand of JAFBJS010037659.1, from coordinate 148,834 downwards.
CCTACATTTCTATTACCCTTTATGACGCCACCTACTGGGGAAACAAGTTATTGCAGGGAAAAGGCAGGAGAATAATGACATAAATAAATTATGTAATTTGGACAAGGTTGGCAGGCCACATTTTAAGGTTCATCGGGCCACATCCGGCCCCCGAGCCTTAGTTTGCCCTTGGCTCATTTCATCTAATCAAGCTGAACCTTAAAAAAAATGAGTGAAAATCTAATTTCTATTAGTAAAAGTATATTTATTCCCTGGCTACTCTTGACTCTTCTAACTTTATCCCTGTCATCAAACATTCCCACCTCCTGCTTTAACTCAGCCTTTTCTCTTACAGTGTCTTAGCCCACATATCCACCTATTTCTGTACACATCATGTCCTTATTTGTGTTGTTTCCCATCCACCTCCTCTTCCTCTTTCTATACTCGTTTTATTAGCAATCTAGACAGCTCCGGTCGAAAATGCTGGGAAAGAGGGGAAAAAAAAAAAAAATAGAGCGAGCAGAAGTGAAGGAAGGATACGGTTAGAAAGGAAAGGAGCCGAGGGGATAAAAAAAGAGAGAGAGGGTGAGATTAATAGATTAAGAAGAGAAAGTGCATGATGAAGGCTTGAAAGAGAAACGTGGAGGAAGGTGGAGGAAGAGACGGGGGTTGCGTTAGGGTAGCGTTGTTGTGGAGAGGGGTGAGGAGGAAGATCAAGTAGGTGCTGTGCAGGGAGGAGAGGCTATTTTAATGCAGGGGAGAGGAGAAGGAGAGGGAAGAAATCGGGGAAGGAATGAAAAAAAAAACAGGAGAAGCTGTGGAACATAAGGGAAAGAGAAAAGATGGAGAGGAACAAAAAAACAAAATGTCAGAGAGGAGGAAGGGATGGAGGGATGGATGGATAAGTAAACTTAGGGATAGTTAGACTCAGTTTCAGAGAGAGGGAGTAAAGGAACTGCGCTGTTGTGCTTTTATGGAAGGACACTGGCTGCAAGGAAGGAAGGAAGTGAGGTGAGGTGGGTAATAAGGCCATAGCTCATTCCTGCGCAGGTATGTGAGAGTCTCAGACTGTCTGTGTCCTGGTTGCGTGTTTGAGTGTGCATGGGTAGCTGAGGGGGAGCAGCCTCTGTCCTATTAGTGACTACCTCTCAGTGAATGACTTATGTGCACCTCGTTTTTCACCAGCAGGATGACAGCAGAGGCTCAGGAGGAAACAAACACACACACACACACACACACACACACACACACACATGCACGGCCTGAGCTCTGGATACAGAAAAAGAACCTGGTGTAACCAGGTGATGCCATCAGCACAAAACAACGCAAAACATTGCAGGGGATCAGTGCTAAATAAAGAGGCTGCAGGATGTGAGGTCCTGAAAGGGAAATAAAACTCATTTCCATCAACCCTGGCTGGAGGAAAGTTAACTGTGGAGCCAAGACCTGTGTGTTTTCTAGAACCTTTTCAAGAGGTTGAGGACAGAACGTCAAGGTGCAACAATTTACCATATGGTTAAAAATGTGGACTTGTACTCAGGGGTCAGGGTGGTGGTCTCAGGACTGATGGTTTTTTGAGGGTCAGTCGCAGTTTCACCCACACAGGATGGAAGAAGAGCCAAAAAAAAAAAAAATTGAAAAAGTGCAGCCGGATTTTTAAGTGCAACTTTTTTTTAAGACTGGGTGAAGCCTGTGGAGGCCAAGGATGATAAATGGAAGAGGGTTTCGCACCTACAAACTTCCATCAGTCACAGGGTGGATGTGGGAAAAAGTACCAAAACTCAGGACACTGCAAACAAAGACACAGTAATAAAGCAAAAATGTACTCCTGGACAGGTGTGTTTAATACAAGACAGTATTTCCAGGAACTAACGTCAGGGGTGTGTGTGTGCGAGGGTTCTGTCCAGGTTGGACTGTGAATGGGAATGTCTCTGTGTCTCTGTGTAGGACTGATGTAAATATGAAATATAGAAGTAAAACAAATTCTTCATATTCTATATATGGCTGGAATTAAATAATCCGTCCCCAGAATTCAGTTGTTGGACACCCTTTAGATCAAGGGTCTCCTCAAAGTTCCACTGTGTCTGCAGGTCTTTCGTCCAACCAGTTTGGAAACAGTGTCTTTCTAGAGATTCAGGGCATCTATCCATCCATCCACCCATCCACCCAGTCATCCAACCACCCACCTGTCTTACTGTCTGTCCATCCATCTGTCCATCCATCCATACGTCCATCCATCCATTTATCTTTCACCCTTCCATTCATTCACCCAGTCATCCAACCACCCACCTGTCTTACTGTCTGTCCATCCATCCATCCATCCATCCATCCATCCACCCAAAAAAGCAAAAAATATTTTGTAAAGAAAGTGAAATTATTGATTTATTTGAAGTTTAAACATTAGATGAATTGAGTTACAACTTTTATCAAGTGTCAAGCATCTGCCAGGTGACCTGGTGGTTAAGGAACTGGTCTGAACCCCATAGGGTTTCATGTTTGAGTCCGCCAGGTTACCACTGGGGGCGTTGAGCATGGCAGCGTCCCCATCCACTGCTCCACAGGACCTCAAAGCTGTCCACTGTTCACTTTGGTGATGGGTTAAATGCAGGTCACATTTTCTCCTTCCTGTCCTTAAACCATCCTTACGTAAAAGAAACTTTTGTGAACTTTGGAAACGATGAGTACTGTATAAGTATCAGATTCTTAAGGTGCTAATGTTTAGAAATTAACCTTATTTATTCATCAGTTAAAACACATTACTGTTTTGTTCTTTCGCTTGTGTAACGACTTCTTCTTAGTTACAAAGATTTAGGAAATGTGCAGCGTTAAACTGTAACCTTAAGTGTTTGTGCGACCAGGATAATCAAAGCAATACTTCACATGAGCCGAAGTACTACAGTAATATGCAGACAAAGAGCCGCAAAACAAATGTAAGGCAACACAAAAAAAAAAACCCGTGAGCTGCAGCCGCAGCTGGAGCCACACTCAGGTGCAGGAGGTGTCACAGTAGAACTCCCTCAGGAGTTGTACTGTTTAAGCACATCTGGCAACTATAAATACAAACTCCATGTGCTTTACCTGTGTCTACAGGATATTAATCACCTTAACTAGATTACTTAGTTAGTAGGGAACCATCATAGAAGGTGTTAGAAAACGAATCTATCTATCTATCTATCTATCTATCTATCTATCTATCTATCTATCTATCTATCTATCTATCTATCTATCTATCTATCTATCTATCTATCTACCATCCATCCATCCATCCACCCAACCACCCACTCATCCATCCATCCATCCATCTACCTAACTACCTAACTACCTACCAGCCGACCCACCTACCTACCTACCAACCAGTGGCGGCATTTCAACCCCAGGTTTCGCCTTCTACATAGGGCCAGCTAGAAGGCCCTGAGGTCGCAATATAAACCTAACGGGTTGTGTCTTTTTACTTACATTGGGCAGAGCCTTTAATTTTATTCTGAAGGCTGTCAGCTGAAATATATAATATTTTTAGATTGGATAATGAATGAATTTAAGGTAAAAAAAAATTATATTAGTAAAAATATATAATAATACAATTGTATCTACAAATATTTATGAATAAATGTGTTCAAAAGAGAAGGCTTTGCTGGCCCTGATGGCCCACCACTTCTACCTACCTACCTATCTCTTCACCTACCTGCCCGTCCGTCCACTCATCCGTCCGTCCATATAACTACATATTGGTCAATTTCTATAGCACTGAAGGGCCTCATATAATGGAATGAACCTCATCCTACATGTGTCCTTGTTTTAGTTGATTCACATAGGAAACCAATTCCACGCTAACACCGTGTCAACGTAAGAATCCGTTAACCACTTCAACCAGAGCACCTCCTCCTGCTCCTCCAACAGGACAGTCGTGTCCTAATTGCTGAATGAAATATATTGATTTCGATGGTAGTAGCAGAGTCAGAGGAAGGACGAACTCGAGTGTGTCCCGGAAAAGTCAGGAGGACATCACTGTTTTGAAGTTTATTGAAGAAAAGTCTTTGTCCAAACAACTGTGACACCTACTATATTAACATGCACCCAGGAAATGTCTTCTCAATCTCATCTGGAATGTAAAAGTTCATATTGTTAGTGTAATTTACTTCCTCCTCTGTGACATTTTCTCCTGACAATGAAGACTGACCCTGTCACACTCCGCATCCACGGCAGAAACCCAAGGACTAATGGTTGGAAGACGGGGAATGTAAAAGATAAAGGAAATAGTCCAATAATTTTTGCAGCTTTAATTAAATTTATGCATATTCTGAGCTATGAAGAATTTGGGCCAGCTGCTTCAGCGAGAGGAGGGAAAAAAAAGGAAAATGGGTCACCCCGGCACAGGGACTGAGAGGCTTCATTAGGGAAACCTGATGCAGCCAGTCTGTGGCCATCCCTGTTCTTCTCCAACATTCCCACTCAGCTCCCTTGGGAATCTGAATCAGCCTTACAGTTGCGATCTTGTCAGAAACAAGAACAATGAGCAGGTGTCAGGTCACGGGCGTCTCACCCACCGCTCCTTAGACAACGGTCGCCCTCGTCTTTCTATGGAGCCAGAATAGTCTCAAAAAAAGGACACACACGTAAGCGCGGACCCGCGGACGTATTCTGAGAAGAACGCACGAACAACGCATCACGCGTCAAAATATGTTTGTGAATGTGATTTACGTGCTTTTAATTTGTGAAACTACGCGCACACAAATTTGTTTTTTTGACCAGATTCGCTTGCGTAATTTAGCTTTTTTTTGTCACCAGCCAATCAGAAGTCTCACTTGTATGTAGCCAATCACACGGCATTGTCCCCACAAGGGTCCGCTGGTGACTTACAAAAATGGCATACAAAAGAACGCACAAACAACGCATCACACGTCAAAATACGTTTGCGAATGTGATTTACACGCACGCAAATCGTGCGCACACAAATTTGTTTTTTTTGAGACGCGGACCAAATCGCTTGCGTAATTTTGCTTTGTCGCCACCAGCCAATCAGAAGTCTCGCTTGTTTGTAGCCAATCACACGGCAGTGTCCCCATAAGGGTCCGTGTATGACGTACAAAAATGGCGTTCAAAAGAATGCACAAACAACGCATCACACACACAAATTTGTCTTTTTGAGACGTGTCTTACGCGGACCAGATTCATGTGCATAATTTGTTTTTTTTTTTCGTCACCAGCCAATGAGAAGTCTCGCTTGTTTGTAGTCAATCACACGGCAGTGTCCCCACAAGGGACTGTTTGTGACGTACAAAAATTGTGTGTTTGAGTGTTTTAGTGTACCGTAATTTCCGAACTATAAGCCGCAACTTTTGTCAAACAATTTCAACCCTGCGGCTTATGCAGAGATGCGGCTAATGTATGCAATTTTTATTATTGCGCGAGCAGAAAAGGTAAGAGTGAGACAGGTGGTGTCTAGGAAGACGCAAGTCACAACCGCCAATAAACACCATAGAAGAAGAAGAAGTTTAACATATGGTAACGCGCTTTGTACATGAATAAAATTAGCATAAACCAACCCTCATCGTGGAAAATGCAAAAAGAATTCTGGCTCCTTATCTTTCTACTTAAAATATCTCTGCGTTCCTACATTTTAGAAACAAACGTCAGGTTGTTTTCGCTTTATAAACCTTTTCATTGATGCAGTGACTCTCTATTGTTGGCGTAATAGTTCGCAGCAAAGAGTCCAAAAATTGAGATTTAATATGTATTCTTGCAGTTTTTAAGGACAGGAGCCGAGTCGGGCCTTGATCAGGGCTGGGTCTCCTGAGTCCGTCTTCCTCCATCTCATGTATATTTGCACTTTCTCACTGGCTGTAATTCCCCTTTATCTTCCTCTCTCCTCCTCCTCACCCCGTAACCCTCACTGTTTTTTTTTTTCTTCTCCCCTGTGTGTTCAGACACTTTTCACTTCATTCACTATCTCAGTCATTTGTTCTCCTGGCCTCGAGCGCAGTGGCATCTAATATGTCCTTTAAAGTAGGCCACGGCTGAGTAATTTGTTGTACCTACCAGATGATAATTCAGACTTCTCACTTCATGTCTCTGGTACCTGGAGCGCACCATGTGGTGGTTTACTCGCCACTGCAGCTTGAACGCTGACATGATATTCAATAAAGGGCAGGTAACACTTACAGCAGTGAATTACACTGCATTTATTTTGCACCTGCAGCATCGCATTTATTCACAGTTACTGTAGTTATTTTTTCTTTCTTTTGCCAAGAAAAAGTTACATATTCTTAACACTTTTTCCTTCTACAAAACCTCTATAATGATACTATACATTTATTCATTCCTTTATCTTCATCCACTTATCAATTCCTGGATCGCAGGGACAGCAGTCTCCATGTCTGCCACCCAAATAACACTGCACAATACTGTCAGCCTTTATGTGGGTGGTGAGCCCCGGTATGGTGCTACGCTCAGAGTTCCTCAGCTGGTGGACTCGAACCTGAGGCTTCGTGGACCCAAGTCCACTTGCATTATCACTGGACCTCACTGATATTATGAGCCTGTATAATAGGATAGTCTGTTTCAATGAGTCTAGACCAGACCAAACTATGGCTCGAGGTCCAAGTGTGGTCCGTTTGACATTTTTAATCTGTCCTGCAATTTTTTCTTTAATGATACTATAATTCGTTAAGTTGACAGAGGTGGCGTAGCTGTTAGCGAAGTAGACATAGGTCCACATGACTTCAGGTTCTAATCCACCAGGTTGCCACTTAGCCTAGCACTGTCCTGACCCGCATAACTTCCACTGGGCTCAACACTTTTTGACGTCAAATGTGCTGTAATAGATGTGTGAGTAATATTTGGGTGGAGGACTCCACCTGAGCGATGAGAATCTGAAACTAACGGCTCAAACTGCATCTTTCCATCTCTGTTTTGTTCACTTCTATGTTGCCTTTTTCCATTCAGTGGGGGAAATGATAGTGTTTGGTATTCTTAATGGACACGGAGAACCTTAAAAAAAAAAAGAGTGGAGCATCCCGCAATTTAAAAATTGTGTTTTTGGGTGGGATCTGTTGACAAGACTGAAAATATATATTACGCCCCCGTAAAACACAGTGGATTGATGTGCATTTCAGCTTGGCCCTCAACCAATCTGAGAACATTAAAGTGCCTCAGTGAACACTAGTGATGATGGGTAATCACCCGATTTGCTTTTTCCCCGTCCCTGATGCAGCCATCACTCTGTAGCTACAACCTTAGAGATAAAACTCCACCGCAGCCTGGAGGTTTTTATTGCCGAGCAGCTTCCCTGAATGTCTTCAGTCACTGCTTAAAGGTTGATGTAAAGAAAACATCTTTGTTGGACCTTTGTGAGTAACATCTTTACTCGTCTACTTCACGGCTGTAGTAGAAACGGCTCAGTGTAGGGGAACTTGTTTATCACTAATTTAATTGAAACTCTTGGTTATGAAGCTGCGTGTATCAGTTTAAGGGTAAAATGAAGTGGTAAATTACATTTATTATGGCTGAAATAGAAAATAGATAGAACCGGCATTCACAGCAAATGATTTTTTTTTTTTTTTTTGCTTATTGAGCAAAAGAGGGAGACTTTTTATCTACTTCAATAGAGTGATATTCCGCTCACATGGTGGTAGTCGAAGCCGTTGCCACAGTTTCCTAAAGACTGGGTTGCCACCCTCAGGAGGGTCGCAAAACTTTTTTTTTTTGGTATTGTTCTTCTCGTATAATGTTTTCCACGAGTCATTTTTGCTGGATTAATTACTGTTGGATGTTTAAACATTACTCATAGTTCAGATACATATATACATATATAGATATTTTTGTCATTGTGACTCACACCGCAAAACACAACGACTGCATTTAACCCGTCACCAAAGTGAACAGTGGGCAGCTTTTGAGCCCCTGGGGAGCAGTGTGTGGGGATGATATCACGCTCAGGACACCTCAGCGGCAACGTTCCCGCACTGCTCCCATGTTCTCATGTTCTATCCGGGCTGAAGTGTTAATGAAATAAACAAATAACAATTTATTTTTTACTTCAGTACTTCAGTAAAACAATAACTAACACTGTACAGCCGAAGATATGACGCGGTTTACAGCACTCTATGCGTAAGTGCCGCTGTTTTGCAAGTTAGCATGTAGCTAACGGTGCGGCTGAGTGTAGAGCATAGACTGTGGAGAGAGATAAACGCGGATCAACGCTTCGCTAACCCCTTATTGTGGTGAAATGAACGGGCAGTGACACATCCACTCAAAGCCAAAGTAAAGAAGAATTGCTGTTCTTTTAAGGTGGAATTGCTGTCCGAGTATGTGCGAACAGGAAGACATGGGGTGTTACTGGGTGAGATTTTTTTTCGTTTTGAGTGAGAAAGGGCTACTGTGCAAAACGTGCTGCGGAGCTAATGTAACAAGCGAGTTTTCGGAGGGAAAAGTGTGGACTGAATGGACGTTGGACTACTTCAAGCGTCACATTCAGCAGAAAAGTCAGTGGAATGCTTGTACGAAGACGCAAGATGGGAGTGTGGATTGGTTGCTGTTGCCATTTGATTCCTCTGAAGACAATACATTTGCTATGATCCCAGGTTTGATACTGGTGTGTGTGTCCACATCTAATGTTGCTCACAGTGGTCCTTAGTTTGCACAGGGAGGTTGCCTGTCTGCCCAGACATATGAAAAATTAGAGGAAACATTGCTCAGCGGTAACAGGATTCGAACCGGGGACCTTGCGGAAATCCGCTTCCTTAACCGCTAGGCCCCCAACTGTCCTATCTCATCAAGTAGCAAAGACTTGTGACTTTCACGATATGGGTCTCCATAGAAAATTTGGGAAACGCTGAGATAGACCTTATGTAGAAGTCTAGCTGCTGTGCCAGTAACATAATACAGTAGTTGCAGCGCTACTTTTTCTGCACTGCCCCCTTCTGGGGAGGGTAATATATGACACCTACAGCTACCTTAGATAGCATTCAAAGTTATGGCCTAAAGTTTTTCCTAAAAAAAATTATTTTCCCACTAACAAAAAAATTTAAAAAAATAAATATCCAAGCGTTGTCTTCTATCGGCTTGTCCCTGTTTTTTTTATGTGTTTGTACAGGAATCAACGTTTTCCATCTCCCCCTGTCCTCTGTATCCTCAACTCTAACTCCAACTACCTCCATGTCCTCCCTCACTGCATCCATCAATCTCCTCTTTGTCTCCTACCTGGTAGCTCCATCTCTAGGATCATTCTTCTACCAATGTATCCACTGTCCCTCCTTTGAACATGTCCAAACCATCTCAATCTCTAGCTTTTTTTCCAAACCGTCCTGTCTGTATTGTCCTCAGATCACCTCATTCCTGATCCTGTCCAGCTCGTCCAACCTAAGGTCCCCCAAATTGTGATCACCAGATGTAAAATTCTACAAACTCTCATTTGTGAGTGGACCAAATATTTAGCAGAGGACATTTCCCACTAAACAGTTTTCACACTGACATGTTTTAAGTAAAGTTTGTCACTTATTTTTCCAGTGGGCCAAACCTGTCATGTTTTTTCCCCATTTTATAGAGTGCATAAAAATTGCCCAGGTATTTTTACCGCAAGTGTTTGTTCCCGATCTTAACTATCGCAACAAAAGACAGCTTGGACGCGAATCCCTTTGTGTAACACTTAACTGGTGCAGGCACACTTTAACTTCTCAAAGTTTTAAGTTGTTTACGCAGAAATATGTCAGCGTCCCAATTACCTGCGAGAGCCTCCTTAAAAGCGCCGACAAACTGATTGTCCGTGCTGACGCACTTCAAAAAGGAAGATAGAGAGAGAGAGAAAAAAAAAAGTACGATGTCAAACACGGAGTGTACTTTCCTGGAGAATCAGACTCCAAACACGAACACTGAAAACATGATCTGGTTTTACTTCACGCTACGCTGTCGCAGTCAAAAGGAGAGACTGCGTCCTTTGAAGACATCTCCGGAGATAAATTTTGTAGGTAATGATGTCAGTGTTATATGTCGCCCCTGCTGTGACTCTGTCCATTTAAAGTAGCGCTTTAAGCAACAGCCATCTGAAGCCCACACTGCTGCCCCGCTTACCCACTTGCCTTGATGTTGAGTCCGGTCGAAAAGGAATCTTAATCTTAAGGAGACTGTTTCCACGCGTGATGAGTAGAGGGTGGAACAGCCTGGTGGCCTGGTGGGCTTATTACATCAAACAAGATACAGTAACCGCGCCACTGCTTTGCGGATCATTAAACAAACGGTTGGCGTCTGGCCGTGAAAACTGCACGCCAGGCATTTCTCCTGACCTAATGTGCCCCGAGTTACATCGACCGCCTGCACGAACCTTTAAGGCGATGTCCAGTCGAGGCAGGAATTCCACAACGCTCTGATTCTCGCTCCGAAGCGTCACGTCAACCATCAACATAAAAGGGATTCAGGGGCTTTTCTGAAGGGCTCCCGGGAGAGTCCTCCCAGAGTTTCAAAGCAACTAAAAAGGTTTGCAGACAGAAGCTCTCGGCGGATGCCGCTTAATCACATGAAAATAAGCGAGGAAAGCTCGGTAATGCAGCGCAGGATAAACATTGCTTCTCACGGCTTATTGTGCGAGAGCTGTAAACTTAAATTGCCGGTGCCAACATGAGCTTTCCAAATTATCTACTTCCCAAACATTTTCTCTTCCGCACGAGGCAGCCATGGCTTTGATTACTTCGGCTGGGCCAGCACAGGTGAAGCACATTCTCACTAACAAGGTGGTTTCCAACGAGGGAGCACTGAGACCCTAACAGGAAAAACAACGTGATGGAGAGGAGAGCTAGGTTCCAGCAAAAGAGGACGTAACCACTGCTTAAAATAATCCTCCGCCCGACAGTTTTTACCACCAGCTATTTTCAGATCCTTAGAGACAACAGCGGGACTGAGGAGGAGTCTCGGGGGGGCGGCCCGATCACCTGGAAGTGAGCTGTGAACTCATTTACACATTGCGCGCGTCCGGCATCAACCTTCGTTACATGTTCAACTCTTCGTAGAGGAGTCACATGACCCGGGGTTGCCTGATGTTTCCATTATGACGTGACAGTTCGACTATTAACACGTGCCGACACGTAACATAAGCGCGGCGTGTCCTGGTTTTCGTATCCAATTAAATCACTCCAGAGTCGAGAGTCTCACCAGATCCTGGAGATAATATATGCTGCCATCATCGTCTGGGCCTTTTATTCAGTCAGTCAGTCAGTCAGCGGCGCCGGCACAGTTATGGTGTAACAGCACCGACTTGTGGTGACTCGACTTCATGGCATCTGTGTAACTCAAGGTATCGAGTGTATCTTTACAATCATCTTTATGTCAGAGTACATTACACGTTTAATTTGATGAGTTATTTTTTTTGTTTGTTTGTTTTATTTATTCTTGACTTATTAAGTATTTTTTTATTTTTAAACTTTTTAACAGATATTTCTCTACATTACTTTCATCACTTAAGAAAAACTGGAGTGATCATTATGTCTTCATGTTCCACCTTAGGGCAAATGTCAAGGTGTTTTGGAATATATATATATATATATATATATTGTTATCAAAAGTGTCACAGATCCAGGAAAAAAACCTGAGAGACTCTTATTAACAGGTTTTAATTAATTAAATCTGTTAAAATTATCATTTCAAACTAAGTTTTAAAACTGTTAGTCATACTTCACTTTTTCTTCAACTTCTCTTCCTTTTTTAATGGATTGCCAAATCAAATCACATTTCCATCTCCCCCTGTCCTCTGTATCTTCTCCTCTGACTCCAACTACA
>JAFBJS010037659.1:117477-137026 GCA_016785265.1 Paraplagusia blochii | reverse complement strand
ACTGTCCCTCCTCTGAACATGTCCAAACCATCTCAATCTGTCTTCTCTAGCTTTTTCTCCAAACCTTCCTGTCTTTGTTGTCCCTCTAATCACCTCATTCCTGATCTTGTCCATCCTTGTCTCTCCTAAAGAGAACCTTAGCATCTTTATCTCCTCCACCTCCAGCTCTGTCTCCTGTTTTCCACCTATTCCTAATGTCTCTAATCCAGGGGTGGGCAAAAATTTTGACCCGTGGGCCACATTCCAAAGGTTTGACACAGTATTGGGGTCCGAAGCATAAAATAAATCAGTTTATGAAGATATATTGTATGTAAAATATTGCAATAAAAGCTAAAATTTTAAAGTGCTTTTAGCCATTTTCTGTGTTATCTATTTGGGAGATATGGGCCCCACAAGGAATGGACAATGGGCCACATCTGGCCCTGGGGCCCTATTTTGCCCGGGTCTCACCTCCATCCTGTAAACCTGTCCCTTCACCTTAGCTGATACTTTTCTATCACAAATCACTCCTGGTACTTTTCTCCACCCGTTGCATCCTGCCTGTACTCTATTGACTACTTTAACAAAATGGCAATGTTAAAGATATTTAAGGGCGTATTTATTTGAGTCCAATATTGTGACGTCTCCGTGTTGTACCCAGCCGCTCTCCGTAGAGGGCAGAAAAATTCCAAATCACAACACAGGGTCACAGCAGTCACAACATGAAGGAAGCTTCATCTGGATATTTGTACAAGCGTGGGCACAGCCACCACGCTTGTGTTTCGCACGCCTCTGCTCCGCTTGTATTCCAGTGTCCCAGCGTAACCTCTTTGATCTGTCAGAGTTTGTACTTATCATTCTGAAGTGCGGTGTGCTTTTCGCTCCTCAGCTTTCATCCCTCAGCCCCTCGCATCCCTGTTTGGCTTGTAAGTAGCTGGCATGGAGAAACCCTAAAAGCCTTAAAAGCCCCCGCTACAGGAGTTGAGCCTCTGCTGTCCATTTAACCTGACATGATTTGGAATAACTCATCTGAACTAGTTGAACTCAACCAGGTTGCTGCAGCGTGGATGCTATGATATACACACTGACACACACACACATACAGATTTGAGTGGAAAGCCAGGGACGGCTTTAAGAGCATTGAGTTTTGAAAGGCTAAGACTCTTTTCTTAATCCTCACCCTGCTTTTCCTCCACCATCCGTTTTACTCTCTGTTTCCGTTTCTGTCTTGCAGGAGAATTCTAAGGAGATTTCTTACTCTTTCGTTCCTCAAGGATGAAACAGCGCGGTGGATTTTTGCACTGAAACAGGTATATGCACAAGATCCTTCATGGCCTCAAACACAAACACACACACACACACATGCACTAAGTTAGAAAACAGCAAAAACAAAGGAGAATGAAGGAGAAGTTGAACAATGTTGACAAAGGCAAAAATAGGAAGACAAAACTTGTACAGCAGTGTGAAACTCATCTTTTTTCCCCTGGGTTGGTTGTAAATAGAAAACTTTATAGATGTAACTATTCACATATGAATATATGTTACTGTAAATTATTATAAATAGAATAAGTATAAAAAAAAAATAGTTTATCAGGATAAGAAACTCTGCTTTGTAAGCTGCCGTGTCCACACAAATTGACTTTATGGACCACATTTGGCCCCCGAACCTTGAGTTTGACACATGCTACAGTAAAAGAATGGTTGTAAATAGGAAAACTGTATCGTTCGAACTACTCCATAACCCTTCTGATGTTTTTCTTATTATTATTATACATTCAAGTAACAAATATTGTTGATTTCTTTGTAATATAACCTTTTATTAGATTAAAAAACTCTTCCTTGTAAGCACCCATGGCCATACAGAATGCCTTTGTGGGCCACATCTGGCCTCCGAGCCTCGAGTTTGACACATGCTATAGTAGAAGAATGGTTGTTATTGGAAAACTGGATGGAAGCAATTTCTCCATAAACTATTAGTGAATGTTACTTTTAATTAATTTACATTTTGATAGCTTCACAGCATGGGCAATTATGCTATGAGGCTAACGATTTAGGTAATGTATATTGTTCATTGCTGTGTAATAATAACCTTTGAATTTATCAGAATAGGAAACTCTGCTTTATAAGCTGCTGTGTCCATACAAAATGCCTTTATGGGCCACATCTGGCCCCAGAGCCTTGAGTTTGACACATGTTATAGTAGAGGAATGGTTGTAAATGGAAAACGGTATAGTAACTACTCAATAACCAATTAATATTTGTTACTGTTAATTATTTTTCCTTCAAGTAGCATATATATTACTAATTCTTTCGTAATAGAACCTTTTATTAGGTTACGAAACTCAGCACCCATGGCCATACAGAATGCCTTTGTGGGCCACATCTGGCCCCCAAGCCTTGAGTTTGACACATGCTTTAGTGAACTTTATAGAAAACTGGAAAATAATGAAGATGTTACTACTCCATAACTATTTTATTGCTAATTTTTATTCCTTTAAGTAACATATATTGTACATTGCTGTATAATAACAATTAATATTTGGCTTCAAAACCTTGAGTTTGACACATGCTATAGTAGAAGAATGGTTATAATGGAAAACTGTATAGAAATAACCTGATAATTTCCATAACCATAACCTATTAATATATGTTACTGTTTATCAGATTTAGAGATAAATCTGCTACACAGACAGCTTTGTTAGCTCCCTTGGCCTTACAAAATGACTTTGCGGGCAGCATTAGGCCCCCGAGCCTTGTCTTTGACTCATGCTATAGTAGAAAAATGGCTGACGACATCGTCAGAAGAATGTCAGTTAAACCAAATGTTAACTTCTCGCTCTCCTCCGCCGCTGAGCCTCAGGACAGAGTTGAGGACAGACGTGCAGGGAAGCCAGAGAAGACATGACAGAGCGGTGATCCCCAGCTGATCTAAAACACTGCCTCTGATATATTATTAAATATGCAGCTTTCTGACGCATCGCTGGGCTTTCCTGCCATATTAGTGCTGAAGACTGCATAGCATCACCAGTCTAAATATAAAGCTCTCTCTCTCAGCCCGCTTCGGTTTGTTAAAAGATGCAGAAGGTGCACGTTGTCTTCCTCCTGTCTGTCTGTCTTCCTCCAGCTCTCTGAACAGTATGTACATAACTGAGTGTCATATGTCAAACTTCTGGTATTTATCTCATCTAACTCCCTAAAAAAAAAAAAAAATATATATATATATATATATATATATATATATATATATGTAAACTTTTAAAAAAATAAATATATATATATATATATATATATATATATATATGTAAACTTTTAACGTTTTATTTTCCAAATACTGTTTATTTTTCTGTGTTTATTACCCTATTTGTGAGTGAGTTTTATCAGGTCGTACTGACTTTAGTGTTGCAAGAAATACCCCATACGGCCTACAGGTGGCAGCAGAGCAACGTGCCCAGCAGGCATGTTTTAAAGAGCATCATTGGCCCATTTTCACTGGTGAAATCCCCCTGCAGGCTCCTCTTCATTAATCCCCTGTCTCTTCCAAGCAAATGATTCTTCCTGGCCAAGAAAAAGAGAGGGAAAAAAAAATCAATATGTTGTCCTGTTGATAGATCAAGCAGCGTGTGGACCATTCACACTACGCCTCTTTCATTTCAGCTCCCATTTTCCCTGCTCCACGCTCCACAATGAACCATGAGCCAAGGTAAGGACAATGTCTCTCTGAGTTCACTTTTTTAAGGACCGGCTTGTTTTTTGAGTCTCTGTGTTTCAGGCCTGGCGTAAGACAAAACTGAGGTCGTGCATAAAGATCAAATTGCTTTGATGCTTCTATGATTTTTTTTCGCCATCTTTTGGGGAAATGCATGCATTGCAGAAAGAGTTTTAAGGCCGGATTAAAAAGCCAAACGGGCTGCATTCGGTCCGCAGGCCGATGTTTGCACAAACCTGGTTTGAAGCCTGACGGGACTAGGTTTTAAACCAGTGGGATCCATACATTACTGGTGTTGCATCAGTGTGTGTCCACCAGTTTCTGGTGTGACGGCTTGTTTGTCTGCATTGACACTGTCAGCCCTGTGGCTGTCAGCAGCTGTGAGGTTGCTACAGCGACTGAGGGTTGAGCGCTGAGGAGGTCAGAGTGGAGCGTGAGGTTGGAAGAAGAAATGATGTCCATGGTTCACTGTAATGATGCAGTGTTGGACATTTGTGACTTCATCGTTTGTTTTTTCGAAAGAAATGAATGTTTGGACAGACACTTGTTTGTGTAATTGACATCATGAGCGAGACGACTGGTTCAGACGGACGCAGTCAGGCAGACACTCACACAAAATCACTGTTGGCAGGGGCGACAGGAGGCGGACACACAGTACTGCAGGGTAGCTGTGGACGTGTGTGTGTGTGTGTGTGAATTGCTTTGCCAAATAGACCTTGACTTTGTCCCACCTCCAATCCCCGATCATTTTAATTGGTGCATTGACGGAGCTGCTCTGAAAACTGGGACAATCCATAGAAATGCCCATTAGGACATTGAGTGCACGAGCTGTGAAGTGTTCAGTTTCATTCTCTTAATGCTGCATTTTAAAAATGTTATTAACAACATTTTATTACTAGTTATTTCATATTTTTTCAACTGCTTAAGTGCACGTGTTGACATATATATATTTTTAAGCATTTCATGATACGCGCTGGTTGAGTTTTGTCCTAGAAGCAATGTCTCTGTCATTGGTGTGGAACTCCAGGGTTCACCTCCTGGGCATGATCGAATTGCACTTAGGGTGGTTGGCGCCTTCCAGTGGTCGCCACCTGCTGGAAGATTCATGAGGGGTTGGTACAGTGCAGTGTGATTCGACGGTCTTGGATTGTGCTGCATCTGTGACCCAGTAACGGATAAGTGGACAAAGATGGATGGACAGCAAAGCTGTGGGGTAACAGACATAGACAGAGAATATATTCACTCTGAGAACTCTGTATGTACTACATACAGTATATACACCCTTGTATTTACTATATACAATATATACAGTCATGGAAAAAATGATTAGCCCACTGTGCTGTTTTCTTCAATTCCTTGTTCATCTTAATGCCTTGTTCCACTAAAGGTTTATCACCTGGGGGAGACAATGAACACAAAACCATGCAATGACTAAAAGCACTGTATTTGTCAGTACAATGTTATTGCTAGTGATGTAGGAACGGAAGTGATTTTTGTCACTGTCAATAAAACCATGAAAAATGGCCAGAAATCAGCTCTGAAATTAAACTGAATTATGAGCCTTTTTTGTTGTTGTTATATTTGTCCAGATTAATGTAGATTAAGTGGAAGCAGACTTTTAAGTGGACAAGAAATTAAAGAAAGAGTGGTCTAATCATTTTTTCCATGACTGTATATACCCTTGTATATACAATATACAATTATATACATTCATGGAAAAAATTATCACACACTGCCCTGCTGTTTTCTTCAATTTCTTGGTCACTTTAATGTCTGGTTCCACTAAAGGTGCATTGTTGTTTTTATGGAAAAAAAAAGAAACTTACATCTACGGTTGCCAAAATAATTTTGTAGAAGATGTCGTTAAAATATTTAAAAAAATAAAATAAAATATTTTGTGTTATTTACATTCACTACCTGAATTAACTGTGCATGGGCACAACAAGGATTTCTCACGTGCACACAGACTATAATTTTCTGCTACCAGACCGGTATAAAAAGTTAGAATCTTTTATCAATGACTCATTTTGAGTTTATTGTTGTCTTTACTGAGAAAAATATTTCTTTATCAAATATAGTTGCATTATTGGTGATGGAATCCTAGCCATTCTATTGGTCAGTTCTTTTGTTGATATGGGTATGGATCAAGTAGAAGTAATAGACAGATGGCGCCATAGGAAACATTATTTCTCTGCGGCCCGGCACTAATTCACCAACGGACCTGTACTGGTCCTCGGCCCAGTGGTTGGGAAACATTGCTTTAAGGCATCCCATGTTTTCATGTTCATTGAAATTTTCATTAAATATACTATTAATGTACCCACCACGGTATGACTGTCTCGTTGTACAGTGTTTAGACCAGAACTTCATATACTTTTTCACAGCCTATAGAAACCATGTGTCTAAGAATGTTTAAAAAAAGGAACCGCAGCCAATATAAACTGTAATATAAACTCTCCCAAAGTGCTGTTCTTCATACAAAATATATTTTCAAATACATTGCACTGAGCAGCTGAGGGAGAGGAAGCAATAAAAATGAGGAAATGACTCCTTTATTAAGAAATATACGGCTTGACTTTTCTTTCGGGGATGTGTACATTAATACTTCCTGCTCCACACACACATACCTGAACTCTGCCACAATGACTGAGTATAAGCCCCGCCAGAGTATAAACAGTATTTGGGTATTTTCACACTCACGCTCTATAATATAAAAATATATATATAAAGCCATGAAAAACCGTTAAACACAACAATCCATTTTAATGCTTCTCTCCCGTACAGTTAGACCTTGAAGACGTCTGAGGTAGGATATGGTGAGATATATGATCTGGAGTTTTAAAGACAGCTTTATTCTGAGATTTTTCATTATGATTCTTAAATAGAGAGATTAGTCTGGACCAGGCATGGGCTAACAAGGGGTTAAAAATTTTTGACGAGGTCGACTGGTCAGCAGCAGGTAGACGTAGCCTTCGTACGAAGATTAGTGACTTGTGAATATCAAAAATGCAGGCATTGCAGGGAAAAGGTGAGATTATTACCATGAAATCGTCCATCCACCTTTGTCCCCTTATCTGTTACCAGGTCACAGGGGCAGCAGTCTTCACGACTGCCACCCAAATCACACTGCACCCTACCAGTCTCTAAAGAACCTCCCTTCAGGTGGTGATCTCACTGGAAGGTACCAACCGCCAATTTTCTCGTTAAATACCAATGATAGAGACACTGACTCCAGACCGAAGCAACCATGCAGTATAGAATAGAATAGAACAGAATGGAATAGATACAGCCAGGGGCGTAGCCAGAACCCAAAAAAATATGTGGGCCCCCAAAAAGAATCAGCGAATCAACCCCAAAGTATTATAGTCAGCCCTCTCATTGGATGGGGTGGGCCTGACTGACAAGTGGGCGGGCCCTGGCCAACCCGTGGCTACGCCTATGGATACAGCACCAGGGGCGCACCGTGTGTGGACGATGCCATGCTCAGGGCACCTCAGCGGTAACTTGGCAGTAGGGGGATACAAACCGGGGGCCTTGCGGACCCAAGTCTGCTACCTCAACCAGTAGGCCACCAGCCGCCTAATATGTTTGGTGGGCCACATCTGTAGATTGCCCATACCTGGTCAAATTTTGTCTGAAACTGTGGAATGTCCTGCAGCCCTTTGGTCAAATATGTCCAAGAATATCTGGTAGGACAGTTATGGAGAGAGCTGATCTTAAGGAAGAACATCCTTGACATCTCCTCACAAACTCTGTGCTCTCTGAAGTAATCTGAGGTAAACACTGGCCTCTTTATTATCTGTCTTGCTCTGTAGCCATCTGTGAATGAGGTGAGTGTGAGGTTAAAAAAAAAGAATATTTTGTTGCCTCATTAGTCTGTGTGCGTAGCCAGGCTCCAGAGTCACATTAAAAAATGAGGGCGGAGGAGACGAGTCTCGCACTCGCACATACACACATGCACTCTTGCGCTCATGCACTCGCACAGGTCTGTCATTAGTGGAAACTGAACATGTGGTACAGTGCTAATGGGATTATCATTGCTGAGGGTCCCTCTTATCAACCTTTTACTGCACTCCCTCATCACAATTAAGCTCTGCCTTTCCCTCTCTGCACATCCTCACACAGTGGAGATAAAGAGCTAAGGTCGCAGCCCGACCGGGATTTTTTTTAAGATCATTTTATTTGTGGCCCCTGGTCATGTCCAATTCTTCTTGAGTTACGCATTATAACTCTAGCAGAAAGCCGTGGAAAATTTAAATGGTTCTGTCGCCAGTGATGTCCCACAAGGTTCTGTACTCGCCCCCTCCTGTTTCTCATTTGCCTCCTTCCAATTTGAAATTCAATTTGGAAGGAAGCGAATGAGAAACAATACAATGTCAACCTCCACTTTCATGCAGATGACATCCTGCACTACCTTCCTGGAACCATACCTGCTCCTGTCCCCATGTCTGCTTAAAAGGCATTAAAATCTGTGTTTCATTTGCGCTACGTTGGGTTCCTGGTAGCAGCAGGTTGCCGGGTTGATTCTACCTAGTCTCCATTTCTATAAGAAAAAACCCCAACAAATCATTGAGTTTTTTCACCTTGCCAGTATGTGGTAAAAAGACAACCTGAGAGTGACACGTCTTTAGTCATCATTACTCTTGTGTTTAATTAGTCTGCTATTTATTGACTGATCATTGCAGCCTCCTAATGGTGGCCTTACTGATTTATCGACACGTATGTTGGCCGGATTAGCATGGCTTGCACGGTGCTTGTTATCCATTCAACCTGTTACATCACAGATAGAACAGCAGACAGAGATGGAGCGAGCGATGCTTTTACGACAATATTTGACGCGTCAATCATGATGTATATTAGCTGTTCTGCACATGTGTTTTAATCTGTGCTTATTTATTATATTATAATTATTTTCCTATTTTAGTGACACCAGCAGGTGATTCGGGGCAGTGCAGTCTTCTCCTCTGTCTGCCACAGGCAAGCCTGAGGAGCTACGTAATTGTGAAGGATGTGCTCAGTGTCAACACCTCAATCTGCCTGAATGCTAATAATACACACACGAATTATGTACCTCATATGTACTACATATGTAATTATGTAGTGGAAGTGAATATAGTAAAAAACTTGCTAACATAAGGCACACATAAAAGTCTTAGATTTTCTTCAAAATGTGCCGCGCGCCCTATGTGCGTTGTTATTGTAAGGTGGACGTAGTAGAGGACACCATGAGAACGTTAAAGGGGGAAGTGTGGGCGTGGATTGTATATAGAACCCGCACCCTATGATCAGGTGCGCCTTATGTGTGTGTTAAATATAGTCATGGCACAGATAACTGAGACTGCGCCTTTTCTTTTTTAGCGCCTTATTGTTGTGATAATACGGTATATATATAATTATTTATATTTCTATAAATAAATATTTAGGATGTCAAATTAAAATTGGTGGCTCAATGTAAAATCTTTAAAAACTAGGATGTCCGATGTCTGTTTACTTTTGCCGTTTTCCGACGTTGCTGTTTTTCCGATACCAATTTTTACATTGTCGTTTGCCTCTAAAAGTGAGGTAAATGTTTCAGAAATGTGTTTATCCAACAAATTTGGCAAAACCCAGGCATTGTGTTACTGGATTTTTATTATCGATGGAGACAATATCTATAATACTGATATCACGTATTATAATTATTAATATCGGGCAAATGTTTGACCTCCTGTATTGTCAAGCATCCCTATTAAAAATTATTATTTGATTTTCCTCTGATTATGAAAAGCTGCTCATGCCTCTGTTTCCACTGCTATTGGGGATAAAAATTTGTATATTAAAGTTAGAGTCACTAGATGGCAGCATTGCAGCTCATTTTAAGATTATAAAGAATTTCGGTGCCACAAAACCCATACAATTCTATTACTGATAATTATCTAAATATTATGTGGCCTCTATGTAAATTGGTTCTTATTAGAACAGGATATAAATTGTTTTGACAATCGACACATCAAATATAGGTTAAAAGTTGCACATTCTTAGGAAAAATATTCAGTTTTTGTGAATATCTTTATATTTAGCGTTTTTCAGCGTATGTAGATTTTATTAGGCTCCTATGCTGATGCTAATGGTTGTCATAGATAGAGCCTGAATGTCCTTTCTGTGGTACCATGACTTTTCAGCTGGTACTCAGTTTTCCTTCCACAGTCCAAAAACAACCAGGATTATTTTAATTGGACATTTTAATTGACCATAGATACAGATTTATTTTTGTCTCTGTATGTGATGGACATTGTCCTATCCGGTGTGTACATGGCTGCTCGATGACTGTGGCCATTGGCGTTATCTGGCGCTGATGGATGGATGCAAATATTGCTTCTAGACCTGTAGCCGTCCTAAAAACGGAAGAAAATACTATATATTATGTCTGTTTTTATTGCTAATAAGACAAAACAATGGGTGAAAGGAAGAAGAAAAATAAAAAAAAACCCTGTGTATCTGTTGTATCCTTCAGTCACATTGACGTTCACTTCTCCAACCCTCTCCACCCTCTCCCTCACCACTACTTCATCAGAGTAATGTTGGCCATAACCACTCGGTTTCACCGTGTTTATCTTGTTGACTGTAATGGCGCAGCAGTCTGTCCGCACAGTTGCATTGAGTGGTTGGATGAAGAGGAGTGGTTCACCGGAGAACCATTGGTGGTGTTACATACACAGCCGTATGGGAGGCGTGGGAACAGGGGGCCTGGTGCGGTGTTTGAACACCATCCCTCACACAGACATAAAGAGAAATCTAAAAAAAAAAAACAGACAAAAAAAAAAATCTAAAAAAAAAAAAAAAAAAAAAAAACACACACACAGGCGCAGACCCTCCCAGGCGGAGGATTAAGACTGGGATTATTGGAGCATAGCTGTTATATTTCAGATACATGGAGCACACATATGTGTTGAGGGTGTACAGTGGGCTGGATTTATATCAAGGCAGATGGTTTATGAGTTATGTTCATGCAGGGTCACCTCTGGCCTGTGACCAACCTTCTGATGTTCATCTTTTCTTCCAGGCCAAAAGCTTTCATTGATAATTATTACAACACACTATGTGTTTTTTTTTTGTTTTTGTGGTTTGTTTTGATCTCTGACCTGCTAGCTCATTATCTCTGCCATCCTTTTGTGAAGTATTTCATAACATTTTTTATTCAGATATTAAGAAATGTTTACCGTATTTTCTGGAGTTTAAGTCAGCAGCGGTGTCACAGTGGTTAAGGAAGCACACTTTGGTCTACGACGTTTAAGGTTCGAATCCACCAGCTGCCAGGTTGCCACTAAGGTGCTCTCAGCATAGCACCATGCAATCCCACATTACTTTCTATGGGCTCACAGCATGGTGCTGTGTGATTTGGGTGGCAACTGTGGAGATTACTGGATCTCATTCCACAACTCAGTCTCATTCAAAGCAGATGGAGATGAATGAATAAATGAATTGTTGCATGTTTGTGTCTACAAAAGTGACAGTGGTGAAGGAGCAACCTAAGCTTCTGTACCAGTTTCTCCTACACTAATTTTATTTTTTCACTAGAGGGCGCTACTGAGACTTTTATCACCAAGTCATATAAGTTATTCATTTGATTTGGCACAAGTTTATTGGATGCTGTGATTTTTCACTGAGCTTTGTAGGGAACACAAATTGCATAAAATTTACTAAACTGGTCTATCTACTTCATGTGTACTCAAATATTTTGAGTCGTTGGCCACAAGGGGTCAGATGGAACATCTGTGTGTGAACCAATTTTAATGATAATGTAAATTAATAGTATAATTTGGTGGGCCACATGAACATGCCAAACGGACCAAATCTACTTCTTCTGCTCCAGATGTTATGATTTAAACTGTATCCATTTGTTCTTTGAACAGCTCCCCTCAGTCCTGTAGGTCCTCGGTCAGATGGTGGACGACCCTTATGCTCTGACTGAGGTTTATACTCTCTGAGCACGTCAATACCTCAAGTCTGGGGCAATGCATTTGACTTCTTTATTCCCACCACAAGTGAAGAACTTTCTGCAGGAGCGTAGTTAAAAAGCTGTGGGGATTGCATTGGCCGAGTCATGTACTGAATGTAAGGCCCATCACGTTGACGCTTCCCCTGAGTTGGACCGCTCTTCCAGAGGAGACCAAAAGGCATGTGTTACTGTTAAAGAAAAAGTTTGATGAGATTTCCTTGAAGTCTGTGTCGGAATCCCACCAAAGGAGATGGAACTGCTAACAGTGCCCTGTGGGACGCACAGATAAGGAATATCAAAACTGTACACTTCTGCAGCCGACTAGAACTGAAAAGTGGGTTTCATTCTTTTCATCATAACAGTTATATTTCCAATAGCGAACAGTTACTCTTCCAAATACTGCATGTTAATAGAAAATAATCCAAATTAATATTTTTAATATATGTTTTTTAATTAAACATTAAGGCAATGTCTTGGAGTAATAATATTTTCCATTTCATGATTTTTTTTCACTTATTTTAATTGAAGAAAAGACAGTGTGATAAGACATTGACAAATTACCATCATTGCTTTTTTTTGTTTTTAAACAGAAAACCAAAAACATTAAGAATCAACTCCCTGACTGGATCTTAGAAAAAAAAGTGTTAAAAAGGAACAAACAAAAAAAATATAACAAAAAACTGAAACAAAAAAATTAGATCACATCCATTGACTTGTTCATGAAGACAAAGTTTTAAATAAAAAACAACTCTGAAGACGTAACTGGCCAAGGCCTAAACTGCATGGGGTTGGCTACCCCAGATCACTGGAGGGAAAGCTGGTTCATTCGGTAACCAGACTATCAAAATAAGAGCGTAAAGGTTCCAGATTATGATTTTAATGGTATTATAGCAATGCTATTGTTTATTGATGATAATATATAAATTGTGGGACACAACATTACACTGCACGTGTGAGGTAATGCGAGGATGGTGTTATGTAACCTAATATATATATCCCTTTTTTCAATGTAAAAAATATAAATCAGTCCAATTTACTAAATTGCTGCTAATTACTGGTGATCAGGTTTTGTTAATGGGAAGAAAATAGATATTTTGGAGAAAATGCATGAAAATTCAAGATAATTTCCTACAGAAAGACCAGGACCTGAACCAGCAAAGCATTGCTGTCAGGGAAACGCTGTCACCACTCCGGCCGTAGCTGCACGTTTATCGGTGAATCAAAGTTAATTTGAGGAAAGATGGGTTTTAAAAGTGTTCGAGTCTTTACGACTGAGACAACTCCTTATGTGAAGTCTTTCTTTCATTTCAGTAAATGTGTCCATTTGCATCAGATCTCTGGACCAGTGGACGAGAATGATGATATATATATATATACAGTATTATGGAGACAAATAAGAGAAAGTCACATTGACTCAGCTGTGCACAGCAATAGCAGGAACCGAAGCAGAGAGTAATGGATGCCTGTGGGCCACATATGATCAGTCCTTAGATGTGGAATCCTAAGTGATACATGGAGTCATCCTACATGCTGTCACATGGTGTAAATACATCTGACCACACACTGCTCATGGCCGGTTCACATGCTGGCTGTACATGATGGAGCGGCAGTCATATGCTGACCGACCGCTTCAATCTGTGGCCATCTAGGCCTGGTCCCTGCTGCATCAGGAATAATTTGGTCACCAGACATCTGTCAGCGGCACGCAGCTCACTGGAGGTCCGCGGCGGCCTGCGATTCCATCCTCTGTGCGAATGTCAAGTATAATCATTAATCTCCACTTCCTTTTACATTCAATCTGTGGATGTCTGACTCTCCCCTTTCACCTCCTCACCCTCCTTCTCCTCCTCCTCCTCCTCCAACTCTTGTCTCTTTTTCAATGCGGTGAAATAACCAGTAATTTTCTTGCTTTCACGATGACAAATGCATGCATACATGTGTACACACACACACACACACACACACACACAGGCAGAAGCGTCCAAACCGCAGGAGCTGCTGTGGTGTATAATGACAGATAATTGGCTATCACTGGTTTGCTCTCAGCATCAGGAACCAATCACAGTGACAGCCACTTCTCCATGACCTGTGAGCACGCACACGCACGAGCATCACTGCATGGGTGTGTGTGTGTGTGTGTGTGTGTGTGTGTTACTTGTATCCTGCAATGTATTAAATGCATCATAAGTGAAAACACAACCACATTGTAAACATTTATATGGATTGAATGCATTCATTTGTGGCCGTGGTTGAGTGAGAAAAAGGGGGAAAAACATAACTTCAACACAGAGAGACACGGGTTTATGTTTGAAGACCGACAAATGACTTGTAGGTATAGATAGATAGATAGGTAGGTAGGTAGGTAGGTAGGTAGGTAGGTAGATAGATAGATAGATAGATAGATAGATAGATAGATAGATAGATAGATAGATAGATAGATGGAAGGTCAGTAGGTAGGTAGGAAGGTAGGTAGATAGATAAATAGATAGATAGATAGATAGATAGATAGATAGATAGATAGATAGATAGATAGATAGATAGATAGATAGATAGATAGATGGAAGGACAGTAGGTAGGTAGATAGATGACTGTAGCCATCTCTATCATCCACTGCCAAACACAGTGCTGCCCTCTAATGGTTCTCTATTTCGATATCAACTAAGTCTATAATTTGAGCATGTGCAGTAATTATAACCTGCACTGAAGAATTCCTGTATGATGGTGTGGGTTGTTGTGTTTATGCCAAAACCTGGTAAATACAGTTCTGTCAAATGATAAATAATGAAGGCTTCTTCTTCTTCTCTGGAAAATCATTCCCAATGTGCTGTTGACACCAGGAATAAGTGGTGAAGATGTTCAGTGTCTCTCTTCCCTTATGTCTCTTTATAGAACCTACACTGTTGGAAGAATATCTGGTATTTTCAGAATAGCTGTACTGTAGTATCTGAATGAACAACTAGTTCTCAGTTGACTGATTTTGAACCTACAATTTTGGGGTACTGGTGCCGCAGTGGTTAAGGAAACAGACTTGGGTCTGTAGGGTTTCACGTTCAAATCCACCTGCACTGACCCCACACACTGCTCCCTGGGTGTTGAAAGTTGCCAACCATTGTCTTTAGTGAGGGGTTAATTGCAGAAGTTGCTTTTTGTGGTGTGTTTTTTTTGTGGGTATTTTTGCGCTTATGTCTCCCAGGTTCAGTCCAGACTCCTCTGAGGTTTCCTAGTCCAAGATGATCATTTGTCAGGGTAGGTTATTAACGCAGGTACTTATGTACAGGATGTGAGTTCCAACCTGCCGTGAAACTCAAGTTAATTTATGCTTCGTGAATGGAACTGTAATGAAGTGGAATATCTCCTGTATGAGCCCAATCAAGCTCATTTGTATTATTATTTTATGTAAATGTGTCATTTCAACTTAAATGTTAAAAACCCATTAACCTTCTGTTAATTAACCAATTACTTATTTTCGATCTGCAGAGAAAATCTATTTGTTTAGAACGGAAAACAACAGTTTCCCCCCTGGATACAAGCAGGTATGGAGCAAATGAAAAAAAAATGTTTTAATATCCAATAGTTCTGGGTTTACTTCTGGACAGATGAGGTCAGACTGGAGTCTCCATGGCAATGATGTTATTATATCCAGATGATATGGAAGGCAGAGAATCTAGAAAAGTGGAGGTTTGGAACAGTGGAATGATTAGGTTACAAGGAGCAGAGGTGGTGAAGGTGCAGGAGTTGAGGTTGATGATGTTCTGAGGATCAAGTGTTCAGAGCAGTGGAGACAGGAGTCAGGATGGGACAATTGGAGAAAGGAGTCAGGAGTGATCTGTGATAGGTGAGACTCAGCTAAGGTGGAGGGAAAGGTTTACAAGATGGTTGTGAGACCAGCCATGATGGATGGATGGATGGATGGAGCAGACCCGCGGTAACTAAGGCCTCAGGGCCAAATGTGGCCCATTGACCTTTTTAATGCTGCCCACCAAACTTGTCCAAATTTAATTTAATTCTTATGATTTTTTTTTTTCATTATTTTCACTTAGAGAGGCAAAGGAGAGGGTAAAAGCACTTGAGCATTTTAGTCTTTATTCAATACTTTACTCATCATTTATCTCAGTTCCCAAAAATACTCGATCTTTCTGAGCCTGGCTTGGTCCATGACTCAAATTTTAGCGCCACCTGTGGCCCAGGCCTGGGTTAGAAACACTAGCTATAGGCAGGGGGCAAAGGTGGAGGTGGAGGAGTTAAAGATGCTGAGGTTCTCTGAAAGGAGAGACAAGGATGGACAGGATCAGGAATGAGGTGATTGGAGGGACAACACAGACAGGAAGGTTCGGAGAAAAAGCTAGAAAAGACAGATTGAGATGGTTTGGACATGTTCAGAGGAGGGACAGTGGTAGGAGAAGGAGCCTAGAGATGGAGCCACCAGGTAGGAGACAAAGAGGAGATTGATGGATGCAGTGAGGGAGGTGTCGGAGTAGAAGACACAGTGGACAGGGTGAAATGGAAAACATTGATTAACTGTGACATGAAAATAAAATGGAAAAAATTAGAAAATCTGAAAGGACAAGTAGCATTTCTGGGTTTCTTTCTCTTTTCCACACAAACTACCAAATCAGTGTCTTACAACAGCCTTTTTCCTGTGACGCCCAAGCTTATTATATATGTATTAGTGTCCCCTCTGTGATATTGTACCTGTAATCGTCCAAATGTGATCATGACAGGTTTCATGTCTGTTAATCAGCCCTGTGTAAATTCCTACGTCTGTGTTAAACAAACCGTGGAAGAGTTGACGCCTGCAGGAAGGGACAGTTATTTACGTAGAGTGCGTGTGTGTCCTTGGTCTGGGAAGAGAGACAGGGAGCGTGTGCAAGAAAAAAAAACAAAAAAAAAACATAACAGTGGTTTGACCGCAGGGATGTTTTCCTCAGCGGGTTAAGCATAAGTGTTTGCAGGAGTGAAGGGGTCAAGTGTGTTGTGCTATGGCCATAATGAATACATTGGTCATGTGATGGTGGCTCTCTGTGATGCGGCGATCACAGGAAATCACCGAAATGTCACTGCTTTAATGGGCTGCCTCTCCACGCCCTGTTAATATATCTGGGGATTTGTTTTTTTTTTAAGCTGACGAAAATAGGATACTGTTTTCCGAGTCTCTTTGTCTTCAAGTTTTATAGCATTTTTTTAAATGATCAACTCTGCCTGTATGTGTCCTTTCATCTTCTGTCTTCAAAGGGAGCGCTTTGACAGACTTTATTCAGGAGTTTTGCTCATGTCTTTTATTTTTGTGTTCTGGGTTCATCACAAGAGGCTTCAAATCTCATAAATATTCCCATGTCTGATGAATTCCAGCAAACACACACTTTACTTCCTGTGTGGTAGAGTTGAATTATGAGGTAATTTCACATCAGCTAAAAGAGAAGCTGCTCTGGTGACAACATGACTACACTTCCCTTATTGTCTACTGTGTAAAACACATTTTATTAAAATAATAATTTATTGAAATTGCTGACGACAGTGGTGGCCTATAGCGGTAAAGGCAGTGGATTTAGGTCTGAAAAGGTTTCCGGTTCCAATCCACCTGCTGCCAGGGTGCCACTGATCACAGCACCACCGCCACCGCCCACCGCAGGGTTGACAGCAGGGGTCACCAACCTGGTGCCCGGGGACACCTGGTAGCCCTCAGGATGTGTTCCAAAAAACAAAAAGAGTTACAAAGCTACTGCTCCTGTGCTTTTGAGCAAAGCTTACTGTAATTGTGATAGTCAGACAGTGGTCATTATTGAATGTCTCAGAACTTTTTATTATTACATAATTAGGTGAGTCTGCATCTAACAAGTAGCTCTTTGTATTACTGGGTGTCCTGGAAGTGGCTCTTTGTTACGAAAAGGTCTGGGACCCCTGGTTTACAGCATGGAGACTCCTGTAACTCCAACCACCTCCATGTCCTCTCACTGCATCCATCAATCTCCTCTTTGTCTCCTACCTGGTATCTCCATATCTAGGATCCTCCTCCTACCAATTTATCCACTGTCCCTCCTCTGAACATGTCCAAACCATCTCAATCTGTCTTTTCTAGCTTTTTCTCCAAACATTCCTGTCTGTGTTGTCCCTCTAATCACCTCATTCCTGATCCTGTCCATCCTTGTCTCTCCTAAAGAGAACCTCAGCATCTTTAACTCCTCCACCTCCAGCTGCCTATTCATAGTGTCTCTAGACCAGGGATGGACAAATGGGCGGGCCACGATTGGTCCTAAAATTGAACACAGGGTACGAGTCCAGAGCAGAAAAGTGGATCGTTTGTCTTAACTGGGATAAATGGCATGTAAAAGTCATGTATAAATCCTAAAATCCTACATTTCTAATACCCTTTATGGCGTCATCTACTGGGGAAACGCATTATTGCAGGGAAAAGGCAGAAGTAAAATAATAATTTAAATAAATAATTTCATTTGGACAAGGTTGGCAGGGCTGCATTCAAAAAGTTCAAGGGGCCACATGTGGTCCCCGGGCCTTAGTTTGCCCATACTTCTTGTCTGGTCTCACAGCCCATCCTGTAAAGTCCTATATAGTATCTATACATGTCCTGTATAGTGGTTTTAAATGGGCTTTTATAGATTTTTGCCTTAATAATTCAACTGAGCTTGACACCTGCGCTGTACCTGCGTTTGTCCACTCATGACCTGATCCAACAGCCTCATTCTTTTAAGCTTCCTTCAGGTTTTTCAGTTACCACTGGGTTTATGTCCTTTCATACTGAGCCAAACTCCCGCTGTCACAGAGTTCACAGTACAATGTCCACAGAGTCTCATTAGTTCCCGGCTCTGCCCCGTGGACAGACCAACTCTAATTGTAGCCGTGTAAACTCCTCGCTGCTCCTGTCGTTGCCATCGGAGCTCAGTCCGACTACTGTAGAGAGACTGCAGCTCTGAGAGCCAGGAGAAATGACCAAAGGCCGCTGACGTATACCGCCTGTATCCTCGGGGTCAGGGTTAGAAACCCTTTTCTAGGATTGTAGTTGAGACAATTTAATGTGTGAAAACCTTTTTAGACACAGAGATGTTTGTTTCGTGGCGCTGGTTACCTAGGAGAAACCACAGTCAACCAGCCACATCATTAAACAACTCCACTAACTAACCAGAACATCTTTATGTGGTTTCTGCCATTTTTTTTTTACATTTTATTATTTGAATTTTACTCAAATTTCCAGTAACATAGGCTAGAATTTTACACACTTAGCATGAATGTGGCACTTTTCGCACCCTTAACAGCAAACTGTTTCATTTAATGATGAATAAAGACCAAAAAATGTATTTAAATATGATCTTTGACAACAGTGGTGGCCCAGTGGTCAGGAAAGCAGACATGGGTTTGCAGGGTTTAGGTTCAAATCCACCGGCTGCCAGGTTGCCACCTGTCTCTTATACACATCTAATGACTGTTTCCACTGGGCCATGTGCTGAACACATGTTTCTCCTGGATGGTGGAAAGAGCAGGGATTTGTCCTGTTGGACCGGGCCCTGCAGCAGGTCCGACCTCTGGGCTTCACTCTGTCTCCTTCTTCTCCTGCTGTTCTCCAACAGTCCTCCTCATCCTCATCTTCTTCACTGTCTTCAGTAGATGGCGCCAAACCCCGACTTTCCGTGAGCACCTTGATTAGGCTGGTGGAGCAGGTGGAGCAGCAGCAGTTGATGCAGAAGTTCTCCTGTGACAGACTGTTCTTTTCTCTCTGCTCCCTGTTATTACCTATTATTACCTACATTAGGTTATGCTTATTTGACCCCCACCCCTCACCCCCACCTCTTTGAGGATCTTGTTCCACAGTAACCTGGTCCTGCTCTGGAGGAATGTAATGTTTAACTGCCCTGTGCCCCCCCCCCCGCCCGTTC